>JADRCD010156903.1:381-14414 GCA_019843815.1 Montemys delectorum | reverse complement strand
ACACACACACACACATACATGTATACATACTCATACACATACCCAGACAAATACACACACATACTCACACACAGAGACATATAACTACATGAATATACACACACTCATATACACATTATGCACACATACACACTCATACACACATTCATGCATACTATACCTCACAGAAATCCACACATATACACACATACTCTTACACACATATACACACATATACACACACTATACATATAGTCACACATATACACTCATACACATAAACACAAGTACACATATGCACACATACACACACCACATACACTCATACTGACAGACACACATATTTTTTTTTCAATGTTGAGGCTAAAATCTAGGGCCTTATTCCTTCTACAACCATGCTACCACCTAGTTATACCTTTAGCTCTATGTGTTTATAATTATCTAGGTTCTATATATTATTTTACACTAAATATGTATTAATAACTATTTACTAAATATCAGTTACAGAATCTAGTGCTTTATAGTTCTCTCATTTGCATTTTACTATATCCAATGAAAACATCATTTTTGTTGTCTTTATTTTATTATATAGAAATTAAGTTTACAGAGTATCAAGACCCATAACCAATGGGGCTAGGATTTGAACACAGATATCTTTGACCCCATAACATGAAATCCTGCCTCCCCTGTTTACCAAGAAGCAGCTTTGTTTAGATAATGATGCTCATAGTATCAGGACTGCTGTATGGACTGGTATCAGGCAGTATGGTAGTTTTGTGATATATTGATCTGGCCAGATTGAACCATACATTCTGGACTCACTTCCCTATGCACATCAAAGTCATGAGAAACAAGTTTGCGGAGATTTGGGAATGTGGAAGTGGAACATCAGCCACACTGAAGCTCACAAATGGAATCATTTTCTGCCAATTCACTCTGTCCATAGCTGGATAGAACTGGTATACTCTCCCTTAGCTCTTCCTTCACCTTTGTGAACTCCTGGACACATACTCTCTCTTTTTCTTTCTGTTTCTCTTTCTTACTATGTGTGTCTATGTGCGCTTCACTTAGCAGGAAAGTATTCACCCCTCCCTAGCCATCAAGGTTAAGGTCAGAATGAAAAAGAGCTTCCAAGTGCTTTTGGTGTCCTTGAGGAATCCCATCCTTTTCTGACTACAGGAAATTCTGAAGTTTCTGACCCCTTACTAATTCTATTTTCAGACTTCAGTGCTATTTCAGAAGACAGTAGCTTTACCGAGTTGGTTTAACTGGTATGTAAAATTGAATGAGTCAAATTGCTGTGACAGACTTGTCCCTATAGTCACCATGGAGTGAGAGTATAATATGGGCAGAAAGGAACATTTCAATCCATAGGAGGCAGCCACAGGATAGTAGGGTGTGATCACAGGGTTTGAATGGCTTTCAGGGTCTTTTGTAATATATGCTGGATGATACTGAGGGGTTATTTATCTTCTGTGGATGTAGAGACTGGACTGCTAGAATGGATACTATCACTATTTACTTTATGTGGTATGTGAGGATTAAATAGGTAAATGTGATATGTTTAGAACAGGGTAAACCTTGTATTGGTGTTTGTTATTCTAGTTATCCTTGCAAATCCACAGAGGATTGATCCAGGGATGTCCACAGACTTAAAAATCCATGGACGTTCAGATTTCCCATACAAAATGGCATAGTATCTGCATATAATCTCCACTTATCCTTCCATATCCTTGAAATCATCTCTAGATTACTTATATCACTTAATGCAACATAAATGTTATACAAATACTTGTATAAACTGTACTTTGAAGGGACTTATGGCAAGAAAAATAGACTTACGTGTTTAATATAGATGGGAACCTTGTAGAACTAACTGTACAATAGCAAAAACATGTAATGTAACAATGTCCAAATAAAAGTTGTTAGAGAGAAGAGTTCACAAAATGGTAGGAACCACAAAGGGGATTCTCACACTGCATTATTTATGTAGATTCAAGGTCACAATATTCAGGATGTGGAGATTCAAGTTTTTTTTTTGAAACTTTCTAGAACTTGTTCTCCAAATATTTTAAGCTATAGTGTATCGATTCTAGAGTTATAGAGTGCAAAGATGAGGGGGTTAGACTGTGTGCTTTTGAGAACTTTCTGGAATTCAGTCCCTCTATCCTCAAGCATAATGATCAGTGGCTGATTGATCTTACAGACTTGGATCCTGCAGATATGGAGGGCTGACTATTTTGTTCTCATTGTTAGTTGTTATGGGGGAAGGGCATGTTCTATCTTGTGTTCCTAAAGCATCTCAATTCTGTCTCGTTTCTTTGGAATTGAAACGTGTGCTTCAAGCTCTTGAGAGACTCTTAGCTTTTCCTGTCCCATCTCTGCTCCTTGACTGTGTCTCATCCTCTTTAAATGACACCCCCCACCCCCTCCCAGAAACAAGAAAGGGAAACAGATGGATGAGAAAGAGCAAAAACTAGGAAGAAAACTCAGACAAATAGTTTCCATTAGCCTCTCTTTTTATATCAATCTTGAGAGAATATGGGAGATGGCAAATGAAGAAAAAAAATAATGGTTTGGATTAAGTAGGGCTTTTATGTGTGCCAGCCCTTCACAGCAGCTGGGGTCTGGGCAGAGTCTGTGTGTGCCTTGCACTCAGGTGCCCTGAAAGCAGATAGAATAGTGGTGGAGGGAAAGCGTCCTTCTTATCCCACAACTGAGCTCTTTTGATACTCCTTTAAAAAAAAAAAAAGAGAGAGAGAGAGCTTTGGCCCAGATGCATTGTGGTCCATTTTTCTCTGGAGTGGCTCACCTTTTCTGGCTCCCCAAGATAGGAGAAACCTTTTGAGCACAGCTGCTTGTTTGGGTTGATACAGGGACCCAGACAGACATTTATTTATTCCTTCCTGAAGACCGCTCTTGTCATCCCTCTGAGGCTACTTCTTGCCAAAGTGGCTGCTGTCTGGCAACCACATGGGCCAGGATGGTCAAGTTTCAAATGTCACCATGCAAATTGCAGTGTCAAACCAAAGTCAAGGATTGAAATGCCAGACCTTAAATGTCCCTCAAATACATATTTTTTCCCAGCGATCAACTTGCCACAGGAATAAACAACAATTACTCAGATAAATCAGCCTCCCTATCTGTCTCATTCTCTACCCAGTAACAAAACTATTTCATGGAGTGTTTGTGATAAAAAGATGTCTCAGTGTGGCCCACTTAGTGTTTTGAAGCATAGAAATGAAAGACGCTGGGGCACATATACCACAGAACCCAAGAATGACAGAGTCATCACTGTCCTAGTTTTCTGAGTCACAGTGACAGACTCAAGGAGATTGATTTTAAAGCTGCTGATGACACACAAGGAAGTCAGCAGTGTATGGCCCTTCTTTAGAAAAAGAGACTTAAAGAATCTTACCTTCCGACTTACAAAGGAGCTTGGGAATCAGACCTTGTTTACGTGATTTAAGAAAAGGAAAGCAAATGAAATGGTCCATACAGAAGACCAAGAGACACACCTCACCTAGGAGCCTGTAGAAGATGCTCCAGTGGGCAGATAGGGGTACACATTTGCTATCCATTATTTATGGTATGGTGTCAATGACTACAAGGGGGATTTTTATGACACAGCAGTGAGACAAAACCTACGTATTCAGGCTGCTGTCATTCTTCACCACGAACAACAAATGAGTGAAGCTAACTAACACAGAAGGCTGAGTTCATTGCCTTCTGAGGGGCCCCAGAAGAATTTTCATATCGTCATTTGGTCACAGAACCCAGTTGTTTGTTTTCTGACTTCTGCAGTTACTCACCTATCTCTGGATCCAGAAGGAATCAGGAAAACAGAAAATGAACTCTCCAAGAACAAGGATGGCTTTTAATGAGTCTTAGAGCAGAGTGAATATGTCAGAGGCTGCCGACAGTTTGATTATTTGTCCCTCGGAGGAAGCAAAGTTTGAGTTTGAGTTTACCAGGTGAGAGAGGGAGTGGAAGACCCACTATGACTCAGACTCTTCGCTGAAGCGGTCTAATCAAGGAACAGAAAATAAATCTGTAGTAGTAGATGAACTCACCAAGTCACTGCATTAGTGAAGTCCCTAGGATGAACCCCACTGGGATAATTTCTTCCTACCAAAGCCGATTTCCTGTAGCTGCTTAGACTGTGTACTAGGTTGAAGTCAGCAGACTGCAGCAGGCTCATTACTGGCAACAGTTTGAATTTCGGCACAATGTGGAGTGAGTGGCTTTAAGAAGTGAAAATATGGGTCTCTCCAATAAAATCCAAATTTCCAATAAGCAGTGAATAATTTGTTTGGTACAAATATGCATTAAATAGTACAAGGTCGTAGTTATACTAAAATAATCATATTTGAAATTGAAATGCTAAGAATATTGTTTTAATCAGGAGGTAGCCTAGTATTTTACCTAGAAGTACTTGTGCCATACCACTTTAAAAGTATAAGACTCCATGATCCCTGAGGTAAATATTTTTAAGAAATCAGTTGGGGTTCTTTGGTTACGTTTAGTTTTCTTATACACCCTGGTACACGTGACTATTGGACTGTCCTCCATTAGATGGAGGCCAGATTCTATGCTGTTGATGACAGCAGTCTATGGCCACTTTTCCAGGGAGGTCTGGGGCTTGAGATATTGCTGCTGACTCTAAAGGAGTCTGTTGTTTTCCCAGGCTCTACGGAGACACACAGAAATATAGTTGGCTTTGTTCTAGTGTGCACAGCATGGTGCTGTCAGGAGTGTTGGGAATCTGGAGTGTGTGGAAGGTACTAGCTACTTTGTGGTTTCTTTTTTTTTTTTCTTCTACCCATTTCCCACCCTTTCAATCCCCTAACACTAGATAGGAGAGGGGAAAAAATAAGGATAGAGGTGAAAGAGGGCAATGTTATTGTTAGATTACATCCTGCTGATTAGAGGCATTGAGTTCCCTGGGGCAAGTTTGATATTTGCTGTCAGGATATCTAATTTCTTCTTTCTTCTTTGTGTATGACTACTTAACAAACTAGCATCCACAGCAACCAACAGCAACCCACCAACACCCCAATAGCCAACAACCCATCTATCAGGATCCTAGCACTTATATACCTTCTAAAAAATACCCAGAATTCCAAATCACACAGTCACAGAAACTATCTGCAGCTGGCAAAATCATGCCTCTTCAAGAGCACAAGGCAAATCCTAGTCAGCTTCTGTGGTAAGTCCAAAGCAGCCCCATATTCCCACATCTGAGATTAAAACAAAACATATTCCTATAGTCTTTCTGTGTTTTTTAAAAGAACCCAAGATTCCACTACAGGAGTGCCTCACTGACTCCTTTCTCCCTCTATTTGTCTTAGGAATCTACTTTTGCAAATCTTCAGTACATGTTTTCCCCCCTCTAATGACTGGTCAAGCATTGTAACTTAAAACTTCATCTTTAAACATACACACAGTCAAACAGAATACAAAAGTGTAAGTTCTGAAGTGAGGTGTGCAGCTGAGTCACAAAAGTGTCCTTTGATAATGACTTGTGTTGGCTTCAGGGCGATTATCTTATAGACCCCTGAACAAATGGGCTTGTTTTTTAATCTAACTCAGGACAAAATACATTGTTGGTATATCACGGAACGGGTAAAAAGTGCTGGAAGCCGGGGAGCTTCTAACTCTTCAGGACTCTCCTCCTTTATTGATCCATTGATTGATTTAAAGAGAGTTTTGTGGTTACTTACTGTGAACAAAGTATGTCCTGGGGATTTAATGGTGAGTATGATGCAGCCCCTGCCTGAGGCTGGCTGTAGGAAGGTGCATGAAAGGCTAGTAGAAATACTTATTAACAGTACACGATAATATAGGATAGGATAATTACCACAAGAAAGGTGTTTGGCTTATTTTGGTGTAACAGAAATGACTATGGGAATTTGCACAAAGGTAAAGTACCATGTGGCAGAGGAGAAAAAGTCTTTTGTTGTTGCTGCTGCTGTTGTTGGTTTGGTTGTGGTCGTTGTTGAGGGAATTGATAGCAAAGTGGAGTCCTTGAAGGGGGTAAAGAGTTTCTATAAATGGAAAGTTGGAGGAAGAATGTTTCATAACTGGCAAGATTGCTTAGTGGATAAAAGAACCTGCGGCCAAGCCTGAAGTTGAGCTCAATCCCTGGACCCCCATGGTACAAAGGAGAGGACTGACTCCCAGAAGTTGCCTCTGACCTCCACATGCATATCTCTCACATGCACAAGTTAAAAACAACTTAAAAGAGTATTTTATATATGTGTATACATATATATATATATATATATATGTATATATACACATATACATATATACGTATATATATGTGTATGTATATATATGTTCTTGTAAAATGAAGTAGAGGGTATACTATAGAAAATTGAGGGTGGCAAAATGACTCAGGGCTAGATCTCTGATGCCTGGAAATAGGTTTAAGTATTTCGACTGGAGAACATTTGGAAAGCAACAAAGGGAGCATGAGAGCTTCATATTCATGTTTCCACAGCAGAGTTACTAGGACTGAAGACTGAATTAGGGAGAAGGAGGCTAAACCTAAGTCAAGTGGCCGGTTTTGAAGAATTTTCTTCAGTTGAAATGATTGTGAGGATGATTGGGAAAGGATGTTATACTTAGAAAAAGGATGTGTGTGTGTGTGTGTGTGTGTGTGTGTGTGTGTGTGTGTGTGTGTATGTGTGTGTATGTATATATGTGTGTGTGTATGTATATGTGTGTGTGTATGTATATATGTGTGTGTGTATGTATATGTGTGTGTGTATGTACACACACCTACCTCTTGTATATGAAGAATAGATTGGGCTGTAGTATTAGCATGACTTTGGTGAGCGGAAGTAAAGGAGCATGCCAGTATCTTGGAAAACATGGATGAAAGAGGAACTGAGTTGTACTCGACTAAGAAGCAATGATCATCTTATTTTTGAATTTCCACATGGCAAGTGGGTATGGCCTTCCACTTCAATTTGCTTAAACCCAACAGTAAAAACTAGAGTTATGAAAATTATGGGAGGGCATTTCATGTTGACAAGGTTTCATTCTTCTTTTCCTTCTCTTAACAGCTCAAGAGAAGTAGGGGAACATTCCCCCTCCCAAAGTCTCCTCTCTTGTGCCTTTGTCCAACTATGATAACATGATCATATCTGCATTGTAAGTAACCAGGGCTCATCAAGATTGGTTTAAGACTGAGCTTCATAGTTTGGGATCAATCATGTGAGCTCTATCACCCCCAATAGAGTTTATATGCTCAAAAAATTTTAGTTAGCCAAGAGAAAGCAAAATGCTTATTAGGGATAGAAGCTGAAATTCTATGGGAATTTGTACAAAGGGCTGACGGAGAAGGGAGTAGGGAGTGGATTATTGTTCCTGGTAGAATGCAGTGGAAATGTTTAAAGAAACGGGGGACTTCAGTACAACTTATTTCAGTTTCCTTGATAGCAAAATATCACAGACTGACTTAAACAACAGAAACTTATTTCTTACAGTTCTAAAGGGTGAAAAAAAAGGCTAAGACCAAAGTATACAGGCTGATCTACTTTGTGGTAAGATGACGGCTCTTTTCCTATCTTACAGGAAGCTGCTTTCTTCATGTGTCTTCAATGGGTTTTTCTGTGGTACATTGCTCCCTCAATAAGATACTACCTCTTCCTTTAATTAAAAGGGTCTTAGAATCCAATCTTTATGACTTCATCTAACCATCTGCCCTCCTAAATGCCCTATCTCCAAATACATCTGTTCATATTGAGGATTTGGGCTCTCTACAGCAGAGTGAGACCCCGAGTCATGAAGGGATATTTCCAGGAGGAGAATGAGGAGGTAGGGGAAGGAGAGCAGCTACATATGGGGAGTGTACACAGGGCAAGCCAGTGCAGAGATGGTGACTGAAATACATGCAGCTTGTTATGTGTATAGAGAGGTCATGACACAAAACTGAATCTGTGTTAGGATAGGAAGGAACACAAATGCTCATCTGGTCTGGAATAAGGACAGGCACCACAGTTAAAAGCATTAAAAAATAGTTAGACATTCCATACAGGTGGGCGAGAAATATATGCAGGAATCATAAAGTGGGTAATATTTTTCACAATATTTATAATTATCCAGCTGTTTTATTACCATCAACTTGCACTGGCTGTGTGCTTCAAGATGTCTAAATCTATCCCAAGGACAGGAAAAACCTGTTCCTAGAGAGGAGAGGAATTGTGGGTTTCCTCAGCTGTATTTACATCTACCCTTTGAGCATTTCTGGATTGTTTTCACAGCCACACAGGGATATCTGTGGCTTGAATTCAGTGTGTGTGTGTGTGTGTGTGTGTGTGTGTGTGTGTGTGTGTGTGTGTGTGTGAGAGAGAGAGAGCTGTTGTCCAACTCTATAATCTTTATTTGTGTCCAAGACTTTAACTGATGAGGGGAAAGTAAGTTGAAGAAAGACTTTGAGGAATTCAGTTAGTTACTTTTAGTGAACTTGAATTAGGGCGGGGGAAAAATATTTCAAGCCATTAAATGGAAAAATTTAGACAATTTTAAGTATGGGTATACCTTGGTTTTAGAAAATTATCTATTAAAGAGTTCTGAGAAATCTATACTATGCCCTGTGTGATGTTCAGTAATGTTTGTCAATTTAACAGGGTCTAGAGTCATCTAGGAGACAAGCCTGGGCATGCATGCCCATGCAAACTTACTTAGATTATGTTGAAATTGAAAAGCTCACCCTAAATTTGGGTGTCACAGTTTCATGGGGCAAGATCCTTTCAAGAAAGTGAGTGGAGTAACATTTGTGACTCTGTGATTCTTGACTACAGTTGCAATGAGACCAACCAGTCTCCTGCTCCAGCTACAGGACTTTTTCCCTCGCTACCATATCTTCTTCTATAATACAGTGATTTTCTTGAACTTACATAAGCTAGAGAAACCCTTCTGCATGTTAGCTGCTTCTTGTCCATATTTGGTCACGGCAATGAAATAAGTAACTTATAAATCCAGCTGCTTAATCTGCATGCTTCAACCATCACTTCTGTGTAGAATTAATTAGGAGAACTAGATACTGGGAAGGCCCTTCTCCACTGCATGTTGTCAGCTAGAGATGTGGGTCCATCAGTGGCCATAAATAGGCATTCTGTTTGCTTCCATGACCTCAGAGTTTTAGAGGTTGGCCATCTCTAGAAATCCAAGATAGCATGTTTGGTTTAGTTGTCATTTCCCTGACCATTTTCTATTAAAACATAGAGGCTTTTAGTAAACATTATTCCTGAGACTTGCTTTTAAGTTTTTGGCTGGGTGTCAACATGCCCAAGCTTTGTAGCCCATTTTGAGTCTCTCTTCTTCTATTTCCATCCTTGGCAATAGATGATTTCTGAAATCTCTGCTTTGTATCTTGGACTCTGAAAATCACCAGGATTCATCTTTCACCCTGCATCACTCTTTTCCTCTGTTCTCCTTACCACCTTACTCTTTCCACTCTTTACCAATATCACATGTCTTATCTTATCAATTACTTTCAACTCCTTCCTAATTTACCACTAGCTCCCTGTACAGTAGAGATCAGTCTAGAAGTCTCATGACATATTTTTGTATAAATTAAGGTGCCTGTAAATTAAAGATAGATTCCTTTTCCTCCCTATATGAACTTTAAAGCACAAAGAACCCATATCTTACTATTCAGTACATTTTTTTTTCCTGAGGAGTATGTTTTATTTTTAAGCTTTTAGAGGACTATGTGAGTAGTTTCCACATTTACTTTGTCTCTCATCAAGACAGTAGAGAAAATGTCCCTTGTTTCTTTAATGTCTTTAAGACTTTAACCTACTTTCCCATACTGTCTATGGCTAGGACTTAGTGTCTTGCAGACTGCATTTCCAAGGTTACTTGGGATCTGGCATTAGGAGGCACTGGTAAGGAATCAACAAATGGAAAGAAGTATGCTTGTGCTTTTAAGACCACTAAGTTTGGTGATTCTTGATTTTACACAGAACTAGACTAGTTCATTGTTCTCATTTTTAGCTAATGAGATACCTTTTCTACCCTTAGACAATTATAGTGTCTTTCCAACTTATGTGGCAGCAGTTTGCCTTCACAGGAACCATTTAACTAAATGCCATCAGCCTCTTGATATCACTACTCTTCCCCCCCCCCACACACACACCAGCTTTTCATTGTCTTGTAACATCAACATCCTAAATTAAATCTCCTCTGCTGCACTACTTATTATAGCTTCCATTGCCCCACCTGATTATATCAAAACAGAATATGGTGATAGCAGCAGAAATAGTGTAGTTTGTTCTCCTTTTGTTCATGACAGGCTTTATTATCAATCAAAGGACATGCATTTTTGATAAGTTTTCCATGTGTACCAGAAAGCAAACTGCTGTGTATAAATTTGTTTTAGGGTCTTCCTCACTGCTGTGATGAAACAGTGTGACAGAAGAAACCTAGGAGATGAAAGATTGATGTTGCCTTACAGTTGCTGAGGGATACTGTCTTAGTTTGGGTTTCTATTGCTGTGAAGAGACATCATGACCACAACAGCTCTTATGGAGGAGAACATCTAATTGGGGCTGGCTTACGGTTCAGAGGTCTAGTTCATTATCATCATGGTGGAACGCATGGTGTCATATAGGCAGATGTGGTACTGGAGAAGAAGCTGGGAGTTCTATATCTTTATCTTCAGGCAGTAGGACTATGAGCCACTGAGCATGGGCTTGAGCTTCTGAGAACTCAAAGCCCAGCCCCTACTGATGCACTTCCTCCAACAAAAAAGCCACACCCACTCTAACAAGGCCATATGTCTTGTAATGGCACTCTCCATGAGCCAGTGGAGCCATTTTTTATTCAAACCATCATCAGTGCAGTCCATCATGGTGAGGTAAACATGGCAGCTCACAGGAGCTTGCTGATCACAGGACATATGTATGCAGGAAGCAAGCAGCACATAGGAAGTAGGAGAAGACTGTAAACCCTCAGGGCTCGCCCCAACGACCTACTCCTACAATGAGGAGGCTCTGCCTCCTAAGGGTTGAACAACCTTCTTAACTAGCACTAATCTGCACAACAAGTGTTCACACAAATGAGTTTATGGGGGACCTTTCACATTCAAACCACCTCTGGCCTCCACAGGCTCACGGTCATCTCTTGTTGCATAATGCATCCGGTTTAACTGAAAATATCCATTGCTTTCAACATTTCTGATATTGTTCAAAAGTCTAAAGTCTAATGCTACTCCTGAGACCTTAAGGCAGTTGCTTAAGTGTGAACTCTTCCAAAATAAAAGGCAAGTTATATACTTCTAACAGAGAGTAAACACATTCCAAAACGGAAGCAAGCACCAAAGCAAGACTGATAGGCAGCGGGGCAAACATGAGATCCTTCAGTTCCATGTCTGACATTTGGGACTTGTGATAGAATTATCTCAGATACAAAGGGGTTAGATAGTTTTACTCCTATTGCTGTCTGTAACTCACATAATATCGCTCCTTGGCTGTCTCTACTCTGTTTATGCAGTTTTCTTCATTGAAATTCCATGGCTCTGTCCTCTTCAACTTCTCAAGTTCTCTATGGCAAAGGAGGCTTCACCTTCACAACTTTATGCAATGTCCTCTCAGGGCCTCTTTGGAGGGATTCCCACCCTGACAGCTATTGCTTAGAATTGGCAGCTCTCGAAATGTTGATGGAAGACTCCATGACTCCTTCAACCTTGCGTCTTTCATGCCTCCAAATCCAGTACCACGTGGACAGTACTACTACATTCTGCTGGTCAGTTCAAGATGTATCCTGCCTCCCTTGGAACCCAGTTGCATCATCTTCTGTGTGTTGACCCTGGAGTAACTAATATTTCCAAAGTTGCTTTGCAGGAGCAAGAAATTAGTTTTGCATTTTGAGCCTAGGTTCTCCTTTGTAATGAATTTGTATCTTCACAAGTTTGGAAGCTTTGATAGGTGGGGTCTCAGGGCACCTTTCTTATTACCCCAGTACAGAACATGAGATTTCTCTTTAATAGACTGAATCTCTTTAAGATTTACAAGTGCTTTGAGACCTACATCCTTCTCTTTACAATTTCAATCTTTTGTGGTCACACAACCCTCCTCACTAAACTTCACATTTTCTTACTTTGTATTTGCAATATATGTTGCTCTTTCTCACTGTAGATCAGAATGAAAGCCACAAGCAATAGCTGGAGCCTCAATGTCGTCCTGACTGGAAATTTTCTCTTCTAGAGTGGAGAGGCTCATGAACCCCTCACTTCTAGTTGGGGAGCCATTAATGAGTCTCTTTCTCTTTCTCTCTGTCTGTCTCTTTCTCTCCCTCCGCCTTCCTCCCTTCCTCCCTCTCTCTCCTTCTCTCCTTTCTTTCCTTTCTCATTTCCTTCCTTCCTTTCTTTTAAGGCTGTGGCAGCTGCTATGTTGATCATGCTCCAGAATGTAGTCACACATCTGTGAGTATATAGCAGCACAAAATGGACTAGGTCAGGGGCATTAAAAATACATAATAAAAATTGGGAGGAGTTAGAGCTAGATCTTGGAGGATCTGGGGGAAAGTGAGAATGAATAGGAGTATGTATGAGTATGAATTTATAAAAAGTTAATAAAACTACCATATTTTTGGAATAAACTTCCTTCAATAAACAAATTAAGCCATTACTTTTGACTTTAGCTTCACTCAACTTATTGGGGTACAGGTTGGATACAGCCACATTCTTAGCCTGAATGGCTTCTACCTCAGCTCCAAATAGTCCTTGTCGCTCTCTAAAACCTTATGAGAATCCCCATTTTTCTCTGCCTTCTGTTCTTTCAAATTCCTACATGATTAGATCATGATGTTCTGCTTATAGAATCTGAGGGATTTACTAGCCCAAAGCTCCAAACTTTTCCATATTTTTCCCACAAACTGTTGTAAAGGGGAAAGAGATCAGTATCTGGTCCTGGGCCAAGTTCTCAACACAGAGGAGATTTATTTGCACCAGAGGCACAGAAAGGGCAGGGAATAAGACACAAAGACAGAAGACTCAGAATGAAGGAGAAGGGGAAGGGAATAAGGGAGGAGAGATATTTGTCTCAGAGGGACAAAGGACTACATCTGGATAGAGAAGAGACAGACATGGAACATAGGAAAATGGCAATTTATAAAGGTACAAGGGGAAATCCCATGTTAGGAAGAGGTATTTAATTTTAATTGGGGATGTTAAATAGGAGAGCAAAGGGGGCTTTTGATTGCTTGAGTTCAATACATTGATAGCTGGACCTTGATTGTCAGCCTCAGGAGGAGGAAGTGGCCAAATAAGGGAATAGACCTTGGTGGCTAGGAATGTAATCAAATGATTTTCAGCAAGGCAGAAAAGGACAAGGCTTGTTTGAGCCATGCTTGTGATACTTGAGCTGGCCAGGCATAAGGACTATATATATGGTCAGATTTATTACAACCCCTGCTCCACAGTACCTATTTTCTCTCATAGTTACTTTCTCACTACTGTGATATAATACTTAGTATCAACTCAAGGGAGGAATGATTGGCCTGACATTGGGGAGGCAGAGGTAGAACTGAGTCCAAGGCTAGCCTGTTTCACAAAGCAAGTTCCAGGCTGGTCAGGGTTACGGAGTAAGACCTTATCTCAACATGAAAGAGAGAAAGGGGCAAGGGGAGGGGTGATAGATGGAGAGGGAGGAGTTTATTTTGATTTACAACTTTAGAGTGATATAGTCTATCATAGTGGGGAAAACATGGCAACAGGAATGGAAGACTCTATATGGCAAGAACAGAAGGCTGGATGATCACATTTTATTCATATTCAGGAAGCAAGACAGCAAACAGAAAGTAGGCCCTGGGTATAAATCCTCAGCCACAGGTCCTGTCCTGTGTCTGCTCCCCCCCCCCCCACACACACACATTTTCTCCACTTAGGCCATACCTCCTACATATTCTATAACTTTCCCAAATGGTATCATCACCTAGTGATCAGTTCAAAGACTAACTTTTTTTAAACTTTTATTGCATTATGATGAGAACAGTTACATGACTTCAATTTGTCTGAATTTGTTAACATTTAAAAACAT
>JADRCD010156902.1:0-20219 GCA_019843815.1 Montemys delectorum | reverse complement strand
CCCCCCAGAATCCCTACTCTCCAGAAAGGGGAAGCAGCTTGGTTGGATTTTCTTCTGCTTTGTCTTTCATCCAGTCAAGACCTTACCCAGGAGGCAGCCCGATATTTCTCAAGGGCTTTGCTGGACACTGGTGCCCAGTTAGAAACATTCACTGCTAAGGGATCTCTGGTGAAGGACCTTCATTCCCACATCTTTCCTAAAAGGACCCCAGCATCCTGAAAACAAAAAACAAAAAACAAAAACTTCTACTCTCCATTAACTGAAGGCTTTTGTGCCAGCTTGGTTACCTGGGGGGGGGGGGGGGGGGAAGCTTACAGTGAGGTTTATTGAAGGCTCAGAAAACCAGCCTCCTCCAGAGATAACATTAGGATGTGCTCTGAAGAAGTCCAGAGGAGCTCTCAGTTTTATCTTCTTCTCTCAACTGAACTGAGTGTGCTTTGGTTTCCAGCTTTAAAATGGGCAAAAAAAAGAAAAAAGAAAAAAAAATGCCTGCTTCCCTTTGCTCCCAGTAGGTGTTGCAATGAGATCGTGGTCTTGCTTCCTGGACTTCAAGGAACCTACATCCTTTTAGACATCCCTACAAGAAAAGTGGGCATTTTAGCAAAGCCAGTGAACACAGACATAGAGAGATTTGTTGGTATCTAGCAAAGTGATCAGACTCCTGCTACTTTTATTGGAGCAAGATGAGAAAGCTTTTCATCAAGTAGAATCACACAGATTCAGTAAAAGGTATCAATAAAATGAAGGGAAAGAAATTTCTAGTAGGTCTAAGAAGATAGGTCACTAGTGAGACTATTAAGGGTGATCTCACCTCAGCGTCTGTGGAATTGTGGTGGGTAAAGACAGGAATGGAAAGTCAGGAAATGATGGTGATACCCTAAACTTTCCCTATAAAGCTTGATGGAGAACGAGTAGAGGCTAGAAATTGAGTGTTGGTCATACAGCTGGGGTAGGGAGAAGGTTTAACATCAGGAAAGGGTGACTAAAATTGTCAGAAGTGAGAAGCAGATGGGTAAGAAAAAAGAAAAAGTAGCCAGCACCCACAAGAAGGGCAGACAGCTTGCCTTCTCAAACAGGAAAGAAGAAAGGCACTTCAAGCATAAAGGACAGGGAAGAAGCAGCTGAGAGAGATGAGAACTGACAACCACCATTTCCTTCCTGAAGGTCAAAAGTAAAAGAGTCACGGTGGTAAGGAGGGAGTCTAGAGAAGAGATAAAAGCTCTGGAGTACCTGTTGCAGGCAAGAATGGAGAGAAGAAATGAGAGCGAAGACAGAGATTTAAAAGCATCAGTAAGGACTCAGAAAATGTATGAGACCATGAATTAATACCGTACTACGCTGTATGCCTGAATAGTTTTTATGAGGCAGAATAACATAATTATGGCAATTATTCTCTGAATCCCAATTGTCTGGGTTTGATCTGTGTGTCTTTCCCTTGTCATAGTTCATGGATTCTCAGAAAAACTTTTTGTACCCTTACCATGCCTGAGATCAGGATGTATCTGTCAACTGACAGCACTCTGGCAATTAGATTCGCAGCATTGTCTTTTTCTTTTTAAAATATCAAGAAGATGTCGATCATGGATGGTGTCTTTGAATTGATAAAATGCCTTAAGAAATGTGATTAACCCCCATGAGACCATCCTCTTGCTTACAAAATGGGTAAAAAGGTCCTTCGTGGTTCCGGAGGCTAGAATGAAATCGTATGCAGAAAACAGTTGGGAAGATGTTACATGTGGCAAAATATGACAAATATTAGGGGGTTTTCTTGTTCTCTTGCAGCATTCAGCTGACTGGAATGAAAAAAGAAAGAATGGTCATTATGGTGTTGATGAATAATGAAGCTATCAGGGGCTCGAGGGCATAAGCCGGTTAGACAAAAGGAGGCAAGGTAAAGAGAAAAAGGATTTCAAGGAAATGAAGCAATCTGGAGCTTTCATTAACATGAGGCATCATTGTCGATGGCGTCAAAGGAGCAGAGAAGTTGTTTGCAATCAGAGGGTCTGTGGTCAGGGACAGAGAGATTAAGGTCTGAGGCAGAGTGAGCGCAAAGGCTGCTTGCAGCTCTTGAGTTTCACTTGCATGTGAGTATGAAGATGGCCACTCCTGCTTCACAGACACAGAGAATGTGGGACATTGCTCTCCCAATCCCGTGTCTTGAGATCAGGATGCACCAGTCAATTGACTCCCCTCTGACAATTAGATTTGCAGCATTGGGGTTTTTTTGTTTGTTTTTGTTTTTGTTTTGTTTTCTTTTGTTTTGTTTTACAGTAACAAGATGTCTATAATTGATGGTGTCTGATGATAATGTTTTTAAAGAATTATTTATTTATTTTATGTATATGAGTACAGTGTAGCTGTCTTCAGACACACCAGAAGAGGGCATTGCAGATGGTTGTGAGCCACCATGTGGTCGCTGGGAATTGAACTCAGGACCTCTGGAAGAGTAGTCAGTGCTCTTAACCGCTGAGGCATTTTTCCAGCCCATGACAATATTTCTTAATGCCTTAAGGAGTGTTATATGAAGGTAAGGGCTGCTGCTGTTGCGCTCTACCTGCCTGTAAGTAGAACGATAACAAATTGAATGGCTGTCCCTGCTCCTCAGACACCAAGCATGAGACTGACTCCCAGCCAGAGCCCCCAGCAGCCCTTGCCAGTGGAAGGGAAGACTCTTAAAGTACAAATTTTAAGACATAATGATAACTACTCTGATACTTTTTTTCTTTTCAGTGTTATTACTTGACAATGGAATTATGGAGCTTCAAACACTTTTATATGTCTACTTTAAAACAGAATCTCTAATTAAACATTTCTCATAAATATTAACCATGTGTACACTAAGACAAAACAAGCAATCCTGTTTGGACATTTTTATTTAGACAAAGATCCTAGCCACCACCTACTCTAATATGATAAGTATTTCATATTTTCCAGTTTGTCAGGAAAATGTGGAAAGATTCTTGGGAAGGGGAAAGGTATGACTCTCTAGTCCCAAATGTGACTGTCCTCACTGTAATTACAAGATGAAAATGACATCCCGATTCACGTTGTTAAATTAGGAGAAACAGCTAGCAAGCCGTGTGATTAAAATCTCTATCTTCTGCTGAACATATAAGCCATCTTCTTCATGATGTCTTGTCCTGATCGCTTCCTTTTTACATACTGGAATCTCTCTAGTGATGCTAACATGCTTACAAAAATCTCCGTTTTGTCCCTGGGGCCCCATGTAATCCTAAGAAAAACATTGTTTGGTCTTTCTTCTTTCCAGTTTTATTATGGTGACAATTTCTGTAGGGTTATTTAACTAGTAAATGTTAGTGTATGGCTTTGTTTCTACGGCTAAATTTTATTCACTGTGTTTTGTGTGTTGTAAGTGGTGTGCACATACAGACACATAGCCAATCACTCTGTCCTCTTCTTGTTGTCTTTACCTTATGTCCCTGTCTGTTCCACAATAGCAACTGGGAGAGAACATGAAGTCACTCAGTACACAGAGAAGTACACATCTGAGTCCAGTTCACACCACCATTCTGTATTGTTAGGAGATATTGAAGAGGGCCCAGAGAGATGGCTCTTCACCTAAAAGGACTTAGGTTGAATTCTCAGCACCCACAAGGAGACTCAGTCTGTAATTCCAGTTTCAAGGGCTCTGATGCCCTCTTCTGGCTTCCATGGGTATCACATAGGCAAATGATGTACAGGCAGGCAAAATACTGAAGAAATGAAGAATCTTTGAAACCCCTTTGCGCTTAAGTGAGTGACCGGCTTGTCTGGCATTTGGTCATCCAGAGTTGTTTGGGTTTTATGAAGTTGCAGGATACAGCTGAAGAATGACTAGTTGAGAAGTAAGTTGCAATTAGCTGAATGTGCCCCATGGGTAGATTTTCTGATTTTTGCCACTTGAAGCAATTTTCTAAGACATTAACAGGGACTTCCGATTAATTTTAATGAAATCCAAGAGCAGTTATGTGGACAGTTTGCATCTTCAGCACTGCATTAAATTTGCAAATGCCAGGGCAGCCTCTAAGAATGGGATGCTTCTTTAACACTTGGGATCAGATAGTAAAAATAATCATTCCTCTCTCATTATTCTGTGCTTCTCCATCATTTGAAAATGGCAATAAACAGGAACAATTTCCTGGAATGCCCATTGGGTTAAGTGGATGAGTCACTCCTTAAGAGGCATTCAATTCACAAGGACAAGTGCAGTAGTCAGATGATACTGGACATTAATTCCAAAAGGTGTGAAAGAGAAAAGTTACCTAGGGTCCAGGAGGCATTCATTCATAGCTTCTCAGTTGACCAGGTAAAGATGCTGCCGTGGTTAAGGAGAGCTGAGATGCCACAACCATAGCAATGGGCGTGTTGAAGTGGCGTCTTTACGGTCTTTCTAAGAGAACTTAGTTTTTTGTCCATTTTCCCAGAAGCTCCCAAAGCCCATAGAGACTCCGGTGGCTTCGTCAAGCCTTGATTTTACCTATTAAGACAAGGTCACTGACTCAAGAGTAACTACTACAGGTATTGACTTTGGGATTGGTCTTGTCTTTTGGCCTACTCATTTCCTAAGGAGACCACAAGTGACTTTTTTTGTTTAGGCAGGGTCTCACTGTGTAGGTCTAGACAGCCTGGAACTCCACATGCAGAGAATGCTGGCCCGTCACAGAACCCCACCTGTCTCTACCTCCTGAGTGGTGTGGTTAAATGTGCACACCCTACCCATTTTTTTTTAAAGCGGTGTTTTGAATTTAAGTTTATGTAAATAGGCAGCATGGCAAGGAGCTAAGGTTTGGTCAACAATAAGATTCTTTTTCCCAGGATCAATTTAATAAAACTTAATATAAAATTTCTACCTGAATGCCGTGTAGGATTCACAGCCTCAGAAGTCAGGGGCTGAGAATAAGCATAGACTGTCGGGCAGAAGAGCAGTAGGTATTAAATAAGGACCCAGATCTCTGTGGTGAGGCAGGAGGCATCTTACAGCCTAAGCAGGGCAGGGCTCTCAGGCTCAGGATGCTTCCCTGACACCTGCGTATCTCAGGAATTTAATTCCACTCTGTTCAGGATTCCATGATGTTTTGTTCCTACTTCTAGCTACACACGTATGTCTGATCCCCATCAATTTTCCATTTCTTCCAACCAGAGTATGCTTTTGAGTGGGAATGTAATAATTGCATAGTGTTTGAGCATGGATGAGTATCCACATGTTCTCGTGAGTATACATATGCTTCTGTCTGTGCATGTGAGGTGTGGGGGGAGGCATCACTGAATGTGGGTATGTGTGTGTGTGTGCACGAGTGTATGTGTGTCCAAGGTATTTAAGTGTGTGCGCATGTGTGTGTACATACACACATGAAGGTCAGAAGTCCATGTCTAATATTCCCTCAATCGCTCTCCACTTTTTTGAGACAGAATATCTCATTGATTACGGCGCTCGCTGATTCAGCTAACCTGGCTTTCCAGCAAGCTTGAAAGATGCACCTGTTTCTCCCTCTCTAGCACTAAGATTATATAGATGTGTACCTTTGTGCCTAGCTTTTTAAAATTATTTTATTTATTTTTATCTTATGTGTATTGGTGTTTTGTTTTCAGAAAATCAGCATATTTACTGAAATGGAGCTTTGGATTGAAAAGCTATGATGCTAAAAGTACATATGAACACACAAACGTATATTTTCTATGATCAAATCAATTCATATCCAACAGCATGATTTTAAAGTTAAGTCATTGAAACACAAGAAACACTCTACATCTATTTTTGAGCTAATTTTTGTAACATGCTATGTGAGCCAGGAATGTCTTAAGTCGCAATAAATCTGAATGCCATGTTTAAACAGAGTTTACTTTTCTTAATAAGGCCGCAAGCATGTGGCTGCTGGTAGGGCCATGCTCTACATTTCTGTGATTCTCTTGACTTTACTATCTCATTTAAAGTGAGAAAATAAAAGCAGTTTAATAACCTCATTAATGAACTTAGACTTCCAATACGTGTGCTACAACTATGTAACACGATCACTGGTAAACATAAGCATGTCTAGGAGGGAATGTGCTACAATGGAAGACAGTAACTCATACATTTATGGGCTTGTGAATAATTGTTTTCAGTCCACAAGGTTAACCTCATAAGACAATGTGTCCTAATGGGAAACTCCGTCTGAGTTAGGACAATTCCTTTGTTGCTTATCCAGTTCTTAGATCACAAGTTCCATGATTCTAAAAAATGAAATTTTTCTTATTCTTGAAATCCTTCTGCTTGGCCCACTGAGTATCTGGATTGCAGGCATGGATAATCATCTAAATTTCAAGTAAAAAAATAATAAAAAACAAATAAATGGAGAGGAGGAGGGAAAGAAAGAAGGCAACACCATTTACAGAAGGTCCTTAGATCATGGTCTTTATTCGACCATTTAAAACAGATGATGGAAAAATTCACTCATTGAAAATAGAATTTTTTTTTTGGTCAGCCTCCATTAGAATATATAGCCATCTAACTAGTGCTAATAAAATGCAGGGAGGCAGAAATGTATCACATGATACCCTGAGTTGGGATAACAGCAGTCACTATTCATTCCCTGTCTTCATTCATCTAAGCCATAACTGCTTTTCTGGAGTAAAGTTAGGACAGCGAGAAAGGTGGTCCAGCCATACACCTTCCAAAGTAAGAGATTATTGAGATGACTCAATACTCAATTACTGTTGCCAAATGTGTCCTCTGTTGAGTATCAAGAAAAGTCATCAAGATAAGTCTTCAATCACTGATGAATCCACCAGCTAGTCGAGAATATAGCTTTAAAAAGAAAGCCCCCAAATGGAATGACACATACCCATACCAAAGTAATTTATCTGTTCAATATTTTATCTGCATACATAGAGACAATGGTAGTCATCACCACAGACATGAGAGGGTGCATCGATAGTCAAGAGAGGCAAAGTCTTTGTTCTTGTGGAGGAAAGTAACATTACTTAAGTAAACAAGCAATAAGAACATGTAAAAGAGCAAGGAAAAAAAAACAAAAAAAGAGTGAAATGAAGGCAGTAAAATCATGGCCAACCTTATGATAGAGATCAAGGAGAAAAATGTAGCTGCAATAGTTAACCAACTTCAGTCTTTCTAACTTTTTTTTTTTTTTTTTTTTTTTTTTTTTTTTTAGATCTTCCAGCTTTGAAACTGCATCAAGGCTCATTTGAACAAAATCGCAGCCCCTTGTTCTCATCAAATTGACTAGGTCCTCCGGATTTCAAGTGTCATTAGACACACACATCTGAAGCCACAGAAATGTACCCAATGAATGCGGCAAACCCAGGGCTCTTCAGCATCTGCTTCTCCTCACCCACCTCCTGTACTACTCCCACACAAGCATTCCGGAAACTCGATGGCACTTCAGTGACCCATGTCACCTGAAAGCCACAAGCTCCCAAGGAAGTGTGACTTTGTCCTATTGGGTGTCTGCTTCTAAGATATCTGCACTTCCCCTCTCAGCTTCTCAACTCTGACAGAAGCAGTCTAATAAGGACAGCGTTTATTTTGGCTCACAGTTCTAGGTTACAGTTTCTCCATATGTAGAACTCACGGCAGCAGGAACTTAAGGGAGCTGGTCACAAACAATTCATCCAGGATTAGGAGCCCAAAAACAATGATAAACATGTGTTAGTGGCTAGGTTGCTTTACCCATATTACACAGTCCAGGATTTCCTGCTCAGGGAGATTGGCCCTACTACAATGAACATGGATGGGTCTTTCCATGTCCAAATTACCTGCTACAGCCATCCATGCCCAGAGGCCCATTTCCCATGTGATTCTAGGTTCTGTTGGCAATTGACTTTAACCATCACAATAACCTAAATCAAATTACCTACTCAAATCTATACAGAATAAGTATTCGTATTATAAATATGTTGTTTATAAAACACTAAATCCTCCATCCTGTGAAAGATCTCATAGTCAAACTAGTAGTCATAACTGTCTTAACATAACTCCATTCAACCATGGTTTTGATTAAATATCAATGCAAAAAGCTTCTAGACAAAGGGAGTTATTGCATCAGCTCAGAAGACAAATAAGTGCAAACAGGAATTTGCTAAGTTTTACATCTGAGTCTGATATATAGTTTTGTTTGTTTGTTTGTTCGTTTGTTTTAGTTTACAAACCTGATTTTAAAAATGTGAATCCTTCCAAGAACATGAGTTTTATTATCAACAAGGGGGAAAGTGATTTTTTCCCCTTGAGTTACATAAGGCACTCCCCTCTTGAATGAATTAATGAATGAATCAACCAATCAACAACTAAATAGATAAAAATTGAAGGTAGCCAGGCCAAATGGTTTTATGTCTGACCTTCTGATGAGCTGTCCAAGAGTTTTAGGTCTGAAATCTTTTCTTTTCTTTTTTCTTTTTAAAGATTTATTAATTTTACTTTATGTGTATGAGTACACTGTAGCTGTACAGAGGGACATGAGCCATCACGTGACTGCTGGGAATTGAACTCAGGGTGGCCCCACTCACTCTGGCCCTGCTTGCTCCAGCGCAATATACTGTAGCTGTCTTCAGACACACCAGAAGACGGCGTTAGATCTCATTATGGGTGGTTGTGAGTCACCATGTGGTTGCTGGGATCTGAACTCAGGACCTTGGGAAGAGCAGTCGGTGCTCTTACCTGCTGAGCCATCTCACAGCCCGGTTTGAAATCTTTTCAACTGGGAAAGTCAAGGGAGAAATTCTATATTCTTTCCCAACCAGTAGCTTGCCCAGACCTTCTGGGCATTTGATGAAATGTCTAACACAGACGTGTCTTGGCAAGTGTTTGCCTGGCATCTCTTTGATCCTGAAACAAGATCAATGGCAGTGATCTATAAAAGAATAGACCATTCTACATTCTTCACTTGTGGTAGCCAGCTAATGAGGAACAGACATCAAACCGGAAACACAAGAAAATAAAATCACATTTTGAAAAGTCTGACTTACATATACGTTGTCTAAAGCACGGTGGTTCAAACACTACACAGAACTTTCCAGACTTCACACTTTTCTCTGACTCTAAAATGGTCCTGGGATGAGAAGTAGACCATCCTATGCTCTCACCGGCAGCCTACTGCACACTTAATAGTGAAAAGTTTGTGACAGGTTTGACTCTTGAGGCAGGAGGAGTCATGAAGTGTTGGAATTGTTCTACCAGAGTTGTTTCCAGGGTCTCACTCTCAAAACCAACATCTTAATACTTTCAGCTGCCCATCAGTTCTTGTGCAAGGAGTTCAGTTTAAGATGTCAGGGTTTGAAGGTAAGATTTTTTTCCCCACTGTCCTCCTATGGGGAACAATTGGTCCCCAGCTGGTGATGTGTGATGCTGTTATGGGAGACTGGAAAAGCTTTTGGAAGTGCCATCCCACCACAGGAACTAAGTAAGCTGGAAGAGGGGGTGTCTCGAGGCGTGATAGCCTAGCCACACCTCCTGCCTAATCTTCCTTTTCTGGCTGAGGAAGCAATATGATTGTTAACATGCGCTCCCTCACCATGGTAGACTGTAACCCTCCTTAAGTTGTGAACTAAAATAAACCCTCCCACCTTTACATTACTTCTTATAGGGGTATTTGGTTACAGTATTGAGGAAATATGTAATACAGGCTTTTATAAGACTATGTCTTATGAAAGGAAGTAAACATATCTGTTTTCAGTTGTATGTATATATATATGTGTGTGTGTGTGTATGTGTGTGTGTGTGTGTGTGTGTGTGTGTGTGTGTGTGTATGTATGTATATATAACTTCATAACCAAGCAAATTGCAAAGTTACTTGGCAGACGGTCCTCATACTGCAGGAGGCCTGGGGATGTAGCTCAATAGTAGAGCACTTGCCTGACACAAAGCCTTCGATTCCTTTCCCAGGGCTGGGAAAGAATATAATTTATTGCAGGCAGGTCAGCCAGAAAGATAACCTATATTGCAAATATTTGTGATAGTCCGCTAATAAAAAATGAAGTGCAATTGATTGATGACCCAGTTGCTTGGCTTTCTGGAGGATGAAATTACACAGACACAGGAAGTCTAAGAGCGTCCAGGGACGGTCATCTACAAGTCATTCATCTGTGAAAAGCTGGAGGCTTTTTACTCCTTATAGCAGCAGTCGACTCAGTATAGACCCCAAGAACAAAGCACAAATGGGCTGAATTGATTATATTTCCTTCCTTTCATCTGAGTGCATGGTCTCCTATAAATACAAGGCTTGTTCTTATTCTTTTTTCAACTTCAATGAACAAAAAAATAATAATTTCTTCATTTCTAACCATGGCAAATTGAATATGACTTATTTTATGGCTTCCAACAAGGCATTGAAAAGAAAGGCTATGGAGCTTTCTGAGAACTCCATGCAATGCAGTCAGAGCCATGACCTTGTGTGAACCCCTTTCTACCGTCTCCTTTTATTTCTTATTTTCAACCCACATCTCTCAAGACACCAAGTACCTAGTGAGCTGCCTTAAGCATCTCACCTCTTCTCTGAGTGGTCCTGAGGATGTAATTTGAAAACTTGAGCTTGATAACAACTTTCTTTGTGTCCTGTCTTCTGCCCTCTTCTCCTTTTATGTCATAGCGACCCAGAATAATATTTTTCTCCAGTGAGCTATTGTAATATTATTGATAAACAACCATTCTGCTGATAATCAAAATTGGCTTCTCATAAGCACTGGAGTGTCATCCCAGTCTCTTAGAATGCCAAAATGCCGTCATTTCAGCTTTGGCTCCAAGAAAATTCAATTATAGTCAGTAATAGAAATAAATGTTTCTTTTTTAAAAATCAGTCTTGCTGTGCTGAGGTATTTTTAAAAGTTCCTTCATTCTAAATTTTTCTTTTCTATATACCCCATTCTCCTCAGTAACTGATTTTGTGTTGTCCTCTACAAAAACCCACTATTCATTCTGTAGCGTGTGCAGAAAGAGAATCTAATTCACCCTCTCTGGGCAAATTCTGTTCTTGTGAACAATAGCATCCAATTCTTTGAGCACACAGCAAGCTCCTCCGGGAATTAATGACTCCTTGCATGCTTCAGCTTCCCCTCTCCAGCCTCTCTCCATTTCCTTTTTTTTTTTTTTTGATGATACCACTCTTTAGAAACTGCTTCACATTTTTATGGCTTAAGGTGTATCTTAAACCGATTCGAATGTTAACATCCATGCGTAGCTCTCGAGCAAGGATTTCCACTTGAATCTCACCAGTGAATGCCATACCGCATTGCAGTAGCCTGCTGGGTGTCTTTTAGCTCCTTAGCCTCAGCAGTCCCAGAATGAAACAGGTATTTGCTCTCTGAATTAAGATCTCTCCCAGTCTGACCCTGTCATCTCAATCCCTGGGTACCAGCCTCAACCATATTTTACTCTCCTCCCAACTTACCTCACATAGTCAGCTGCCCAGACCTTCCCTGCCTTTCCATTCTGAAACAGCAGAACTCCATACCATGTCCATGACAGTGGCTCCTTATCTTAGATCTTTATTGTTGGTCGTGATAGCCTAAACCATTTGCTCACCCCCTGCCTCTTCCTCCACAGTCCATTTTGTAGTTTGTTCTCAACAGCTTCCATTACTCTAATCCATAGAAACCTTCCCACAATTGCCTTAAGAATTCAATCTATGTGTGAGAACTCAGGCCATCTACCATCTCACACAGAGCTAGATCTACTCTTCCTTGCTTCCACTCCAAGGAGCTTGTTCAATGACTGTCCCAGATGAGACGTTTTAGAAACAGTCTCTGGAGAGTGACTTACAGATCAGACCACGTTTAGACTGCAATTTTCCATAGCAGCAGAGAATAAGAGGAGTAAATAGGATTGTGTGGGGTGGGATGGGGTCGTGTGGTGAACTTCCCCTCAAAATAACTTATGAAACTAGGGTAACTGCTGAGTTGTCCTGGGCTGCAGGAGAGAGGAGTCTGAATGATCCCATTTGGATTCATCACTGAATGCAGCTGGCTTTGAGGAGGGCACTTGAGAAAGCCATCACAGTGGTCACTGATGCCCATCTTCCATGACACTCCCAGAAGAAGAATAAACAAAAAAAACCCAGAAGCAAACCTGAGAAGTATTTCGTGATGTCCACTGATTGGTCTCACCCTCACAGCAGTCTTTGTGTTATGCAGCAGACTGGGCCACAGTTTGAGTACAACCCCCAGAAGTCCATGTATTGAGAACCATTGTTCTTGTGTGTGTTAGTGCTGGAAAGTGAGGACAAGCAAGGGTTTCTTTGGCTATGGAGGTTGAACCCTCAGGCTTGGGTTAGTATCTTTGGGGGTGGGGAGTCAGTTCTCACTCTTGTAGTACTGGATCAGTGGTCAGCAGGGTGGATTGTTATAAAGCATGCCCCACCCTCTTGTTTTGCCTTTGTCACGCATGCCTCTTGCCTTTCCACTGTCAGCTATGTGTTGAAGCAGCATGAGGCTCTCAACATATAGATCTAGATGTGGTCACTTGATTTTTGACCTTCCAGCCTCCAAAACCATGTGTAAAATAAACATCTCTCCATTATAATTTAGGCTCAGATGTTCCATTACAGCCTTAGAAAATGTCCCAAGGCAGATTCCTGCCTCTCTCTCAGAGCCCCTTTCTAATTCTTTATACTAGTATCTCTATGTTATATTGTCAAGCTTTCTTGGCAAGTAGGTATAGGAGTGATAGAATGTGGCATGTGCTGCGGTCAAGATGGTATATTAGAAGCCTGCCTTCCACATCTCTTTCTTTCCCTCCTGCATCCTGGAAGACCATTAGTGGTAGGACCTGGACATCAAGCTAGTTCATGCAGAGGGGAGTTGGCATTCGTGTGACTGCACAGTAAGAAAATGGAAGAATTAGGCCATCAGCTCACCTCTAGATGACTATGCGAGAAAGGGAAACTTTTATTCTGTTTGCGTTCCTTGGTCACAGTTACTTCGGCGGAACTTATACATGCCTTGATATCCAGAGGGAGATACTGAAATTCTATCCCAGCTCCTACTTATACACATTTCCACCAAGTATTCAGATCTTGTTGGAATGTGCTCTCCCCATGGGGGTGTACTGATGCACTTCCCAGGTTTCCCAGATTTCCTCTAGCAGGAAACTGGATCCTTCTCTGTTGGCTGCCCATGGTTATTAATCTGTACTTCCCTTACTGAATAGAATATTTTCATTATGAATGAAATTCTTTCGCTCTTTCTTAACTTTTCTACCAAATTATAATATCCTACAGGGAAGAGTCCCATCCTCCTGACCCATCCTGTCCAGTAGGAACTCTTTTATTGGGTATATATTTGTGTTATATGTTAAATCAGTGAAGTGCCTAACTAGGGGGTTGAAATTGGAACTCTTACAATTTTCCCTTCATAAGCAACAGGAAACTGTTTAACTCATCTGGGAAGGCCTTGCTAGCCACCCTGGCTCTACACCTGCTTGCTTTAGTTTTAAAGAAAAGGGTTAGAATTCCTATTCAGACAGTTGGAGTATTTAAAAACAACAACAACAAACAAAACAACAACAACAAAAAAAAAACGACGCCCCTCAGCTTAGACACTCTCCCCTTGTCCTAGTTGTTGACAATGGTACCAGCAGCCTCCAGATTCTATCTGGCAAGTGATTCTCTCCTGGGGGAGGAGGTTGGGGCTGCTGCTCTGTTTGCTCACTTTCTTGTGTCATATTGCTATAGTCTATGGCCTCCTGGGCCCAAGAAGGGACTCAGAATATAAATTCTCATATCTTGATTCTAGTTCTGGCCTTGCTAGAATGGTAGTTTCAAGAAAGGTGCTTGAAATCTGCAACTTTAAGCTTTATTCACTACACAGATGACTCAGGGTATGGAATGTGGGGCCTGAAATGCCTGGACTCTCATCCCTGCCCTGCTACTGACTTAAGCTCTTGCATTATCTGTGTAGACTCAGAAGTTCTGCAAGGATGAGAAGTGATGTCATGAAGATGCTTGATAAAATGGAGGCATATGCTTGATGGGTGGAGGTACTGGAAAGTTGTCTTGTCCCTAAACCCTGATCTATCCACATGCACATCTATCCATGAGCACACACACACACACACACATACACACACATGGGGTGGGAGGCGAAAAGTGAAACTCCCTGAGAAAATATTTGTCCATTTTTGGAGGCTTCTGGGATTATGAGGTATGGTGGGGAAAGCAAGAAAATAAGAGAATGACCATCTTGATCCACACAGACTATAAATATATATATATATATGTGTGTGTGTGTGTGTGTGTGTGTGTATGTGTGTGTGTGTGTATACACATATGTATATATGCATATACATATATACATATTAATGAACTTATATATGTGTGTGAATGAATGTATATAGATATATACATGACTGAATTTCACTACTATAGGAAGGGGTTATTGAAATATCTGTGTTCTAGCTGGGCTAAGAAAATAAATGGAATGGACAATGGCAGGCTCATTTTCCACTGTGACAAATGGCTGGATCTGACATTAGCTGGTTCCTTCAGGGTAAGGTGATTGCTCTCCAGCACGGCTCAACCACCCCGCATGGGTTTTGGTTCCCCTTCGGTTCAGGTTGGTAACCGAGTCTCCTGTAGGCCTCACGCTTTGTGATCCTTGCAATGCAACTGCTTCACCTACATAGAAAGAGCACTTAACGCGGCTGCGTGTACCTATCTAAATGGGAGGTCCATGCTGTTCACCACTTCTATGTGAGTTAGTGATCTTATGCACTGATCTTATCTTTTCCCTTGGGATAACAGAGGACTTCCTGGTGTGATCTACAATCCATGTCGCTTTTTTCTGTCTTCATCTGAAGACCAAGAATTGAAGAGGCAACTTTGCTCCAGACTCATGTACCCCTTGAAGGCCAGAAGCTATTTAAAATACCAGAGAACTCTGAAGGACTCTATCTTTCAAAATGGAGAGAGTTTTTTTGTTTGTTTGTTTATCTAGTTGGTTTTATTTTGCCAGTTTTAGAGGACTGCTTTATCATGCCAATCATGGCTTTCAATGATAATCACACTTAAAAGATATTCCTCTGTGAGTGGACTTGGGTGTCGTGACTAGTCTATAGCTACGCCAGAGTATATTTGTGTATACACAACCATCTGGAAAGAAACTGCCCCCAGATCCTAGAAAAGCTATTCTATATGACAAGGGACTATGGTATTGCCTTTGTTTTCAGGAGTCACGTGTGTGCCTACAGACTTGTTATAGGCATGGAGCCAGACCTGCTAATATGTTTCTATAAAGGTTAAGGAAGGGTAATCTTCCCTCCGAGGCATAACAGAGAGACATGTCCTAATTTTCATTGGCGAAAAGTATGGCTGCCCTTACAAAATGATGTTGACCTTTTATTAACAGGAAGACTCACTAAATGGTGCTTTATCCATTTATGATTCTGCTTCACCCCCTTTACTCCTGATAGAGCTTAGTCAGAATCTTTATGGGAAGAAAACGTACTGCAAGGTTCACAGCTCAGATGAAGCAGTTGCCTTTGTTGTTACTGATCATCCCAAGCAGAGCAGGCAGGTTCATATCGAGCACCTTAATGAGGGACTATCCAAAAATATAACGTTCTAACAGTGGCACAAACAAGACACCCAGGAATTTATGGGAGAACTTTCCCACTAAAATGTTGGCTGTAACATGGCATTAGATCCAGTGTCATGGGGACAGCTTTTTGCTCAAATACCACCTCCTTTTTGAAACTCTTTGAATCCCAAGAGCGGGAAAGAAAAGCCTTCCTCCCCGCTTCCTCTGGTATTTATTAGGAATGAATTATGTTCCATTAGGTCACATTTTGTTCACAAAATGGAGATGCCATCCCTGTGTGCTTAGGTTCTGCAACAGTACCAGACTTTATGCTGCCTCAAAAACAGCATAACCAAAAGGGGCAGCATACCAGAACTTCAGATCATTTGACCAGGTGTGGTGGCACGCCCCTTTAAAACCAACGCTCGGTGGTAGAGGTGGTGGATCTCTGTAAGTTCAAGGCCAGCCTGGTCTACAGAGCTAGTTCCATCCAGGACAGCCAGGGCTGCCCAGCGAAGCCTTGTCTTGAAAAGAAAGACTGCTTGAGATCATTCCTTTAAAGTCAACTCTAAATGGCACCGTGCTTACTTTAAGTATGCTACTCGTGCTATTTAAGTGTTTCTGCATTTCCTTCATTACATGAAATTACACAGTAACGAAAGAATTACAGAAAATGGACTTAAATTTGAGAAGATGATTCAGACTCAGTAGCATAGACTCCTTTAGGGGAACTTTAAGATGACTAAGGCAAGATGAGAGACAGTTAGACTTGGCAATCAAGCTGGTGAGGTCAGCAGCACACAGGCTCATCACTAAGTCTGGAAAGTTCCCTGCAGGAAATGAAGAAGGCTGCAAGACTTTCCTGATGACAGCAGCGTAGACAGCACCTACGTGTGTCTGTGCTGTATCACACAGATAACTGGGGCATGGTAGTAGGGTGCAGGGAAGAGATAGTGAAGATGTTCATCACGAGGAATGTAAATGGTTGGCTAGTTTTATATGAGCTATCAGGGTCCCTTACTTTAAATGCTTTTGATGATGTAATGTACATAACCAGATGATGTTGCTGTCTCCTCCTCCTTCCATCGCCTCTCCCCTTCTCCCTCTTGCCTTCTTCTTCCTCGTGTGTGCATGTGCACACTTTCGTGGTTAATTTGTTAGTGTGGATGTTACTGCAAGCCAGCCACTCTTTAAACTCAGACAAACCCTAAAAACACAAAACAAATCAACAGTGGTATGATTCGTGTCCTGTCTGTCTGTCTGTTTGTTTGTTTGTTTGTTTTTGCTTTCTGTTTCATATGAGGCAAAGAACTCCCAATGACTCCAATAAAACTGAGTCCTAATTCAGAACATGTTTACCATTAACCAGAGAGTTTATTTTGCTCCATTGGCTGCTTCAGTTTGCAGTGAACCTTTGATTGTGACTGCCAAAACCCAGATGATACCAGGCACATAGCCACTTAACCAATAATGCAAGAAAACACAGAAACAAGAGTTAAGAAAAACCAATCAAAGCACAAAACTACAACATCCTACATTAATAAAACTTTTAATGCACAGTCAACTAAAAGATGCATGTAAGGATGACGGGAATTTCCGTTCACAGGCAGCCAATAGGATTGGAATTTAAATTGAAACAAAAGTTCAGGTTGTGCATTGAAAAATTACAAACCACTAAAGTGGAAAGGAACAAAAGAAAAAGAACAATGGAAGCATCAATGACCATAAAATGTGATGAGATGATTAAAGAAAAAATTCAAGTATTGTAAAGTTCTTCAGATGTGTCTTGGAAGTTTGTGCATTTCCCATCTTTGCATAGTAAAAAAAAAAAAAAAAAAAGGAGGAAAAAAAGAATGGAAAAGAAAGAAAAAGAAAAAAGAAAATACATCACTTGGCAAAACTCCACATCTCAATGTGATTCATGTTTCAAACATGCACCTATGTGTACTGCTCACTTAGCTGGTAGAAGTAGCTCTAAGTCAGTGGGCTCATGCACTATCCCGGGTGAGCAATGAAGTCAGCGCACACCTCCTCATCCAGGTGTCATTAATTATCGCAGTAAAAGTATAGCAGGTGAGATGGGAACTTGGTCATCACTTGACACTCTTCTTGGGTAATGTTGAACAATGGGAGGCTTGTGCTTTGAATTCAAATTAGTAAGAAGGAGTACTCACACCCCAAAATAAGCAAATGGATGGCGTGTGCAAGAGAAAATGCAGCATGGAGTTTGAAAGTACATAACCTAACACCACTGAAAAATGATTCTGACTCATTTCATAAAGTACGACTGCACTTCCCTCATGTCCACACACACACATAGCCTAATGCTTGTGTATTTTTCATACACACACGTAATTTAACATTGGAGCATAGGTTTGCTTACCTATGAAACTGTCAGTGTAACAAAAAGTTACACTGACATTTGTCATATGTACATAATATTTGGGGACCACTGTGGTCTGATTTAAAAACGTAACATCGCACATTTACAATGTTGTTTGTGAAATGTTCAAAAGTTAACCATAGAGATCTGTTTTGTGACTGGCATGGTTTTATGTCAGATAAAGTCACCACGGTGCCTCTGAAATTGTAATGAAATGAGTATGGTGAGGTTGGCAGCTGCTTGGTATCTCCTAGTGAAGTGGACCCCGAAACACTGTTAACAACAGGAAGAGATACCAAGTCATCTGAGCTCCCTCTGACCTTCCTCCAGGCCAATGGCATTCAGTAAAGGGGTACAACCTGTGTCTTATGGAACCAGGAATAAGGCCAACAAGCCTTACAGATAGCCCTGTTATTACTGTATAAACAGACAGCAAATTCAAGCAAAAGACTGCATACCTGCATAGCACCTGTTTCTCAGATAGCCACCCCAAGGTTAAGATGCTAAGTTATGGTCTGGGGTACTATATAGCAATGAAGGTTTCTGTTCTGAAAGGGTAAAAAGTCAACAATTAAAGATATCTTTTGGGGAGGAGGGAAATTCCAGTTTCAGGAAGTCCATTTTTAGGAAATCCTCCTCCCTACTAGTCAAGGAAAATGTTGTAAAACTTAAGTCATGAGTCTTGCCAGAGAGGTGCTTACAGCTAAATGTAAAAAAGTAACTCAATGCTGGGAAGAAATGCATAGTTTGTCTGGGTGTCTTCTTGCTAAAAAGTGGGTGAGTGGAGAAGTAGGGGCTCTCTGGCGGGTCTGAGCTCTTGACGGGTGTTCACTGTACATCTGCATGCCCAAAACACACCCGGGAGAGAATTTCCTCAGTAGCCTGTTCCCTTAGGATTGTATTGGAAGCTTTCCTGGCAATACTTAAAGAAGGAATGGGGGAAGATGAGGAAACGTAGACAGTCCCGGGACTGTATCTCCCCAGCTACCTGGAGGAAAAAGAAGCATGTGGATTCATACACAGTGGAATCCCATCACAACCTAGAGTCCATGGTCCAGCAAAACACTGGAAGGCCAGGTGTGTTTCCAAAATCACCCTGCAGAATGCCAAGCTGAAATGAGCAGAAATGACCAGCTGCCCTGCCTCACCACACTGGGGCTCTGTCACACAGGCTCCGAGGCAGGAAGGTGAAGCATAAATGAAATTTATCAAAAACAAAACAAAACAAAACATATGAACAGAATGGAAAGCTTAACTTTCTCCAAGCTTCCAACATTTAAAAGTTATTAATTTTTTTATTTAAGGCTTTAAGTTTCTCCTCCTTTCACATTTACGACAGGGAAAGAGAACTGTCGAAACCAGAAACTAAAACGATGAGCTTGGCACTTTTGTGATTAATTTGAGAAGGGTCTCTGTTTCCCTACAGTATATACATGTGCTTATGATGACATCAAAAGTGTTAGATTCATCAGTACATATACACTCACATTTGCATGATCTTTTGTGTTCTTGTTATGGGTTATTTTGTGCCCCCCACCCCTCCCACACTATTTTAATGTTTCAAACAAACTAGATTTGTGCCCAAACTCCCTGCATCTGTGGCTACGTCTGTCTTGTTAAGCAAGCTCAACAATTGGTGGACATGTTAAAAGAGAGGACAGAGACAAAGGAGGAAAGAAAATGAGAAAAAAAAAAAGAAAGAAAAAGAAGATGTGGAGCAAGCAACAAACTCAAGTATAGAGAGAATCTTTGCAAGAAAAATATTTCCATACAAAAAAGTGACAATGGCATGTCGAAATCTGGTTTCCATATCTACACTTAGAAAAGAACTGTACAATAGCATTGCTCAAGTTCCAGCTCCCATTGCCAGAGGATGCTTAGTCCAGGAGAGAAATGATGGGTACAGCGAATCAACAAGAACACGGTCCAGATGAGTGCAGCCCTGGGCTGGGCTGGAGTGGGCCGAGACATGTGTGGGGAAAGGGTTGGCCAGGGTGGAGCAGGAGGGGAGTGTGGGGAGGCATTAATCCAGACCCAGGCAGCATCTGTGTGGTTATCTGTCATCTTCCTCTCGGGATTTCCACTGTAGGATTTGCTGAAGGTTGGCTTGCTAGCTTGTTGTTATAATATGCCATGCAGTTTTTACCCTTTCCAAAATTGGATCTTCATGCCACTGGAGTTTGTCTTTGATAGTAAAAGGAACAAAGAATCATGCCAAATCATTTAGAAGATATTAAGTGCCAGCAGGCTAAGGGCGGGGGGTGTCATTTGCTATTTGTTCTTTTATTGCACTTGTTGCTGATCCCTTCTCCTTTAGTTAAAAAGGAAAAAAAAAAAA
>JADRCD010156900.1:0-11561 GCA_019843815.1 Montemys delectorum | reverse complement strand
CACACTCAGATGATGGATCGAGTGCACACTCAGATGATGGATCGAGTGCACACTCTGATGATGGATTGCCATTGGTCTTAGGACAGAAGGAAGTGTATTTTTTATGAAATGGTTATTTGTACCTAAATAGTCCTGAGATATAGAATGAGCCTTTCCAGGTTCGGTCATCTAGAACATATGAAGGAATTGCTTTTCAGAAATATGTACATTGTTTCCCATGAAGCAACAAAAATTCTACAATGAGATTAATTTGAAAAGGAAGCTAGACTTGAAAAACAGCAGCAGCAGCAGCAGCAGCAACAACAACAACAAAAAAAAAAAAGAAAGAAAAGGAAGCTAGGAAGCTGGGAGTCAGAAATCAATTGAAGATCTTTACCATCCTTCGTGAGGAAATAGGTATAAAGAGAAAGGAATCTTTGCTAACTTTTTCTTCTTTTCTTCTGGAAAACATTTTTTAGCATACATAAAATCAGACTGTACAGAAGAGACCCCTGGTTCTAGTGTAATGTCATTAGCCACACATAGATAGGTACAGGGTACTTTAAATGTGGTTAGTGACATTTGAAAAGATATTATTTTGCATGTGTCTAGCTAAATGAATAAAAAATAAGAGCAGATTTCATCTATTTCATTTTACTTTAAAAAATACTGCTGGTAGAAAACTTGAAAATACATAAAAATCTCACTTAGTTTTTGCATAGTGTTGGCATGACCCCCATATAAAGACCTGTCTTTGTTTTAACAATCATCAGCTCATAGTCCATCTTGTTTCATTTATAACTCAGGCACTTTAGAATGCCTTTGACATGCAGATAATCGGTCCCAGCATTGGCAGGAACACCTGCTTGTCAACTACACAGCCTTTTCACTACCAGACTTTAAAACGGAAGCCTTTGTGTATGTATGTATGTATGTATGTATGTATATATGTATGTGTACACGTATATATGTGTATGTATGTATGAGTATATGTATGCATATATGTGTGTCAGTATGTATATGTATGTGTAGGGTTTACAGTCTCCTAATTATTCAGCACTATATTTATAAATTTTGCTGAATTTGTCAGGTTAATAATGCATTCATTTATTTCCTTGATGGATTACTACTTTTATTTAATTAAGTCTTGCACCAAGTTCTCCATTTAGTTTCCTAAGTACAGTAGATTCACTTGTAAATTATTGTTTGTACTTGCAAAAGGCTTGATCAGTTAAGGATAATAAATGGATTCAAACATTCCCAGAGCTACTGGTTACTTGCAGGATTCACACAAAATTTCATTAATCATTTGACTAGAAGTTTGAAACATATAATTGCCCAATAATCAACAAGCATATCTATGGAATGTTTATTATATAGAAATTTACCTTTCTTACACACACACACACACACACACACACACACACACCCCATTCAAGAGGTTATGAGTTTTGGAGGAGGCAGAGAGCAAAAGAAGATTTGTAGAATGAGCACAGCAGAAAAGCTTAGAGATTAGGAGGAAGAAAGCTTCAAGAGAAAATATTTACTCTGTGCAGTTTATCTTCAGGAAAGACTTCTTGAATCAGAGTTGTTTTTTTTTTTTTTTTTTTAAACCTTCTAGAACATATGCTAAGTCAGGTAAGATGCCCAAGGAAATTTCTACGTGCATTATCACGTGCTCTTGTTGCAATTATCTAAATGTTAACAGAGTTGTTTATTTGGGAGACATATGCAACGAACAGTGTGCCTTTAGTATTTTTAACTTGGTTACCCACGTGGCTCAGCTCCCATAGCTCCATCTTGGAGACTAGAAGACCTTTCCCAGAAAACCTGGGAATTCTGTGATTTCTCTTGTACGCGAAATGGATGCTGAGGTCAGGAATCTATTGAGAAGCTGTTTTCTGCACCAGTGCGGTATACCTTTAGGGGTACTGCTTTCAGATACTTTTCTCATTTCTGTGACAAAACATTTGACAAGAGCAACTGAGGAACGAGGCGTTTGTTTTCACTCAGGGTCTGGGGATCTACTCCTTCACAGCAGAGCAAACAGGCAGCAGGAATGTGAGCCAGTTGGTCACACTGAGTCTTTTTTTCTTTTTTATTAATCCTTTTACTCGTTTACATTCCTAATGATACCCCCTTCCTGGTTACCCTTCGACAAATCCCCCATCCCATCACTTCTTTCCCCCCTTCCCTTTGCCTCTATGAGGGTGCTCCTCCACCTACTCACCCACTCCTCCCTCACCTCTCTATCACTCCCACTGATGTCAGATAAGGCCATCCTCTGCTATACACGGCTCCCTCCATGTATACTCTTTGCTTGGTGGTTTAGTCCCTGGGAGCTCTGACTGAAGGAGCTAAAGGGGATCACAACCCCATATGAGGAAGAACAACAAACTGGAGCACCCAGAGACTAAAGGACACGGAGTCTTAAAGGGCAGAAGCCAAGTGCAGGTGCTTCGCTCCCTCTCTTCTTTTCACACTTTGGGACCTCACCTTATGAAATGATGTCAGCCACATTCAGAGTGCTTCTTCCTAAGTCAAGTAACCTCTTTGGAAATGGCCTCAGACAAGCACAGACGTTTGTTTCCTAGGTGACCCTAAATCACATGACATGGATAAGCTTAATTGTCTCAGGAGATTTACGTGGAAATAATGTTGGCTGTTTGTCCTATCAACCCATATCCACCTTTCTCTCATTCTGCCAGGCTGAGCTGTAAGGAGCTAGGCTACTTGGCTCCCTTCCATATGTGCCTTGGTTAGATGAGAACAGCGGCATTTGCCAGGGGGAGACAGAAAGTAGGAAGTAAGTTTCAGCATCCCTTTTCTTGTCTTTTTCCAGCAGGGTTGCTGAGGGAAGCTGCTAATACTCCACCCATTAAAACGCCAGAAGCATTGCATGATCCCTAGTGGTTTTCCAGCTCTGCCCAATCTTTCTATTCAATTCCTCTCAAGCAATACTAATTTGAATGTGTCATTTATTTCCTGTGGGATTCTGAAAGTGTTTGAGGATTTCAAACTTGGCTCCTCATGTTAGAAATCTAATTTGACCCTGGGTATATCAGCCTTCTTTCTTCAAAAGCAGCTTGGCATGCTGAAGGAGATTGGGGACATGGGACAAAGTCTATAGAACAAGGATTTTCTCACATTCTTTTCTAACCACATAATACAAACGTTTGCTTCACTGGAATAAAATATAGAAGTAACATTCCATAATAGTCGCTAAAACTGAACAGTTTTTCAAGGTATACTTGGAATCAAACAAAGGAGTGAGGTGGCAGCTGTGGCTGTGAAGTCTATACATTTGGACTTGACTTTAAATCTACATTACAGACTCCGTAGCCTCACCTCACCAGCTACACACTAAGTCCCAGTGCACTTAAGAGCTTCAGGTTTTTAATAAACATTTTCTTCAAAGCAGTGGCTTGATTTGGTCTGCGATTTTTGTCAAGTGCATATTATATCAAAGGATAAGTGTTTGCCAAAGCCTTTCTTCAGCCACAAAAGGAGAAGTTTTGTTTGAAGAAAGTCAAGCCGGTTGTGTAGATCAGCTCCCTCTGCGAAGATGAAAGGGGCAAGTGGGTTTCCTGTTACTCTTTTGTTGTTGTTTGTATCCCTCAGACATTTTAATCAACATGAAAGGACACACTGCTCTGGGAGAGCTGTGCAATTTGAGAAAGCCATTTCCAGGCTGCCAAATAGATTTGCAACTAATAAAGTTGTACTTGTCCGTGGTGTCAAAGAGCAGATTTATGGGAGCTGATTAAGAAGGGCCTGAGTGCCAGGCCTGGGGGGGATGATCAGGAGATTATGTTCAGAATGGATTTTGCGACTGAAGATTCCTGATCTGCATTATGGACATTTAAAGACATAATAAGGAGAGATTGCATGAGCTGATTTTTGGTCCAGCAACAATGGAGCATTGAGATTGGATTATGCTATAAACTATAAATTTCCCCTTTATATATGGCCTAAAGAGTCAGAAATAATTTCAAATTGAAAGCTAAAATTTCCCTATTAATAGTCTGTATTTTATAGCATGAAAATATTCTTCCAAATTTATTGTTGTGTATCTTTCTTTGCTAAATTCTTCTGTGAAGGCACAGTAGACCTTTAATCCTCTTTGTTCATGGAGTTGAATTATTGGATAGTTCAAACACTTATTTTGAAACCATCAAAAATTCTGACAATTATACAATGATACTTGTATCCTATATAAAAGAAGACAAAATGGAGTTGGAGAATGGCTTACTGCTTAAGAACACTTATTGCTCTTGCGGAATACACAAGTTCACTTGTCAGTGCCTACGTGGTGGCTACAACCATCTATCAAAGCAGTTTAGGGGAATCTGAAGCCTTTTTCTGATCTCTGTGGGCACTGTACATATATGGTATACATATGTACATGCACACAAAACTCTCATACACATAAGATAAATGAAATAGAAACATTTTTGAAATATGAAAAAAATCCCATAATTATATTTATTATAATTTATAACTTGCAGCAAAGACATATAACACATAATACTTGTAAAGAAGTAAGCCTAGGTGCTCTTATTGTCTGAGCATGAGGTAGAGGTAACCATGGTATCACTCTGCTTGCAGAAACTCAGCCCTGAATCTCATTCTGAGAGCAAACAAGTAGAGAATGTCACCTTTATTATGCATTTTTGTTTATTATAATTTTCCATATTATTTAAGTTTTGTCCTCTAATTTATTATTTTATTTTTCTGATAAAAGGTGTAATATGCCTCACATGGTGATATATAACTTTTATCCCAGCACCTTAGAGATAGAGTAGAGGTCGATGTGAGTTTGTGGCCAGTCTCATCTCTGTAGTATGTCCCAGGCCAGCTAAAGCTGTATAATGAGACCCTGTTTCAACAAACAAACAAACCAACTCCAAGACACAAAAGCATCAAATGATGCAGGAAGGCTAAGTTAACCATGTTTCTCATTTATCAGCCCCAATAGATCTGACAAGGGTACTTCTGGTATATTATTTATTGACCCATTTTCCCACTGATCACCCTCCTTCTGCACAAAAGATACCATAATACAGATTCTTCTGTTTCTTTGCTCTGATAAAATATATATTCACAGCATGAATCAGTTTTTAGTTCATGGAAATGGCATTATGATCCATCTTATTCATACTACTTTTGACTCATAAAAAATATTCTCAGTACTTTTTCCTCCAGCTACAAGAATTTCACTCATTGATTCTAGCTAATACTTAATACACACTAGTGAACCTGATCTAGTGCTATACATCTGCTTCCTCAGGGGGGTCACTCTGATATCTACAACTTCCTCTTCCATATCAAAGCTACCTGATCACTGAGAAGAAGTGTGAAGATGTCTCTCTGGTATGTAAAAGAAGAGTCAATAACAAGGAAGGGCTACAGAGGTCACACAGATCTTTTGTTTAAGCGAATTTTATTACCATGTTTCAATATTCATGACTGATGGAAGCAGCCTAACTTTCCAAGTTTTCTAAGGTTTTTCATATTTTCATAGCTTATACCACACTTACCTTTCAAATTTTGTCAGCATCTGTGTAGAAATTTCATTGCTTTAATGGGCATCATTCTGATGTCTAGAGAATGTGAATATTCATATACTAGCTGACCTTTAAGTTTCCACACTCTGTAAAATGATGGGACAAATGCTTTTTTCTAATTTTCAACATGGATTTCAAAGTTTCTTTGTGTAATCTATGCGTTGTTTCCTTGGTAGTTTTCAACACTGAAGATTGATAGCAGCTTTACATTTTTTCTCTGATCTTCCTTAAACATTGTCCCAAAGTTCAAAGTAATAATTTGTTTATTTGGTGTGTGTGCTTTAGGGGAGTGTACATGAATATATGGGTGTCCATAGAGACCAGCAGTGTTGGATCCTCTGATCTGGGTTATAGTTATCAAGCACTTCTGATATGGGTTCTTGGAATCAAACTCAGATTCTCTGCAATAGTAGTATGTGGGTTTTAACTTCTGAGCTCTCTCTCCAGCCCTGCTGTGTGATTTTACATGAGTGACCTTTGGACACTTTTTTCCTATAGTTCTTTCATAGTTAGCCTCCACTGTCAAGCTGACACAAATCTACATATACCTAGGAAGAAGGAATCTCAGTTGAGGAATCGCTTCAAGTCGATTAGCCTGTACCTATCATATCTTGAGGCATATCTTTACTGATAGCCAATGTAGAGTGTCCCAGTTCACTGTTTGTGGTAACTTTCCTAGGCACTGGGCCTGGGCTGTATGGGAGAGGCAGCTGAGTGTGAGCTTGTAACAAACACATGAGCATCATTCTGCTGTGGTTTCTCTTCATGGCTTCCCGTCATGATGGACTACAAAATGTAAGATAAAATAAACCCCTCTGTTACCAAAGTTGCTTTTAATTATGGTATTTATCACAGGAATAGAAAATAAACAAGGCCAAATTCTACTAGTCTGGTACAGATTTCATGCAATGGTCTTTGGATTGGTCAACTACCAGTTGTTGATATTTATTAGAAATTATTGCTGTTGGCTATATGCATACTTTGTTTTCGTTTTGCATGGTTTCAATTTTCCAGACTAAAAGTTGTCCACAATCTTTGATAATGCTGAATAAGTTGACTTTATTTTCCCAAAACATTCAAGGTTTTATTTACCTAATTAATTTCATCATTGTTTTTAAGTAAGCGATATAAAAGTATGTTATTTTAAAATGTATGTGTGTATGAGATGTTGGTGTACAGGGCAAACAGGAATCTTAGGTGTCATCCTCAGGAAGACTATGTTTTGAGATAGGCTGACTCGTGGCTAAAGCTTACTAACTAGGCTAGGTTTGCGAGCTAGTGAGCCATCCATTCTCCTGTCTCTGTGTCCTCTTCTCTTGGTGTTATTGTCCTCCTCTCCCTTTCTCACAAGTTCAGTGATTCAACTCATGTCCTCATACTTTCTCTACCAGATGAAACACCTCCCCTTTGAGATGTCTCTTAAGTATTTATTTTCACTTATTTGTGTGGGGTGCCAAGGGAACTCAATTTAGTGCCTTCCTTGTACACTCTAGGCAAGTACTCTTAGCTATATCCTCAGGCTTAAAATCCCTAGACTGGTTTACTACCTTACGTGAAATCTTTTATTTTAAGTACAATGTAAGGTCACTAATTCCTATTGTTTGTCAATGATTGGCATATCTTTTGGTAAATATTTAAACCTTTATTAGATATTTTACGATAGATAGTCCTTGTTAAGGGCACAATGTCCTCTGACTTGCATTAAAGTGTCTGAGTGATGGTTTCCTAAGTGTTAGCCTCTATGTCCAGCATTAGAAACATTATGATGATGTTTCTAAAAATGAGGATGATTCATTCTTACATGATTTCTTTGACACCTAATCCTTCTATCTTTCCTTCCTTCTTTCTTTCCTTTGTTCCTTTCTTGCTTCTTCTCACCCTCTGTTCCACTTTCTCTCTCCCTTCTTTTCCCCCATCTACTGTCCATTCCCCTCCTTTTCCTACTTCAGATACTTATATTTTTCTGCTGTCTCTAGAACTCTCCATACCTCTCTCTGGTCATATTGTATTTAATACAGCTTTAGTTTTCTTTCTGTCTTATGTAATAAGGCTAAGTCTGATTTCCTGCTCAATAATCTCTTTGTGTGTGTGTGTGTGTGTGTGTGTGTGTGTGTGTGCTCATCGTATGGTTTTCCAGTTTTTTCTTTTTTCTTTCAGGTATTATCCTCTTTAATGTAATACTTATTCTTTAAATGCTTACACGTGTGTGATATTGTTATCATTTTCTCCACATATTTAAATATATATGTTGCATATACTTTGAGGTGTAATTCACATCTGTTCAGTTCATTGATGCTTAATGATGATTGGACTGTTTCTTTTGTTCTGAGAGCATACTTTGCCCCCTTTTGCCTTATCAGGTAATCTATCCAGAATCATGAATTGAAAAACATTAAGTTCCCAGTGTTAATTTTGTCTCTTTTGCTAATATTAGGGAAACTGAAGAGTGGGAATTTTTAAGTACTTTAGAAACAGATGTATTTGAACTTTTTTACTCAGATGAGGACCATGGCTGTTAAAAAGTACTTATTAATTTTCAGGTCAACAATGCAGATGGGGATGCTTGCAGCCAACTATCAAACTGAGCTGGGGTATTTCTGTGGGGAGCTGGTGGAGGGACTGAAGGAGCAGAGGGTGATTGCAACCCCATAGGAAGAACAATGTGGGCTGGTCGGACCACCCAGTTGTCTCAGAGACTAGACCACCAACCAAGGAGTGTACTGGGGAGACCCTTGGCTCCAGATACATATGTAGCAGAGAATTATCTTATCTGACATCAATAGGAGGGAAGGCCCTTGGTCCTGTGGAGGCTTGATGCTGGAGGGGTGGGGCCAGAGTGGGTTGGTGGCTGGGGGAGTACCCTTATAGAGGCAAAGGGGAAGGGGACAAGAACAGATGGGATGGGGGGCTATGGAGGAGTAACCAGGAAGGGAGATATTGTTTGAATGGAATGGAATGATATATAATAAAAATAATAAAAAATTATGGAATGATTAATAATAGTAAAAAATTTTCAGGTCAAATCTCTGGTTAGTGATTCCATTTTACATTCTTGGAAACATAGTACACTTCCCTAGATTTTAATATACTATCTGTTGGACAAAGCAAGTATTAGAGCTCAACGTCAGAAGCACAATAGCTACAAATCTATTTCATGCCATGTTGAGATTACACACAAATGGAGAATATTTTATTGTTATTGGTAGCTACTTTTTTTTTTTTTTTAAATCAGCATGTGCTTCTTGTGGCCAAGAGGCAAATGATAAGCTCAGACCAGGAAAAACAAAAGGGAAAAATAGCTTTGGTTCCTTCTGCTCTGTCTGGGCTGGTGTCCAGAGCAGATCTTGGGCACAAGCTCTGCAGCCAATCCCACAACACCCAGACAAAGCTCCATTCCCAGGCGCTCTGACATACCCAGGATCAGAGGTGAGGAGGAACCAACATCTGTCCCAACACTGGGAGTAACTGGGACCAGTGGGACCAGGCACACAGGAACTCCACCAGCCCAGTGACTCGGGTTCCTTCCGGTCTGTCTGGGCTGCTGTCCAGAATAGACTTTGGGTGCAAGCTCTATAGCAGTCCCACAACACCCAGACAAAGCTCCACTCCCAGGTGCTCTGACACACCCAGGATCAGAGGTGAGGAGGAACTAACATCTGTCCTAACACTGGGAGTAACTGGGACCAGCAGGACCAGGCACACAGGAACTCCACCAGTCCAGTGTCTCAGGTTCTTTATGGTCTGTCTGGGCTGGTGTCCAGAGCAGACCTTGGGCACAACTCTGCAGCCAGTCTCATAACACCCAGAGGAAGCTCCACTCCCAGGTGACCTAACAAGCCCAGGATCACAGGATCCCAGAATCACAGGATCACAGACACAGCTTGACTCTGAGGAGTTCTGACACAACCAGGATCACAGGAAGGACAGGCTCCAGTCACATTTAGCAAAGGCAGATAGCACTAGAGCTATCCAGATGGTAGGGGCAAGCATAAGAAAATAAACAACACAAACCAAGGTCACTTGGCATCATCAGAACCCAATTCTCCCACCATAGCAAGTCCTGGGCACACCATTACACCAGAAAAGCAAGATTCAGATATAAAATCACTTCTCATGGTGATGATATAGGATTTTAAGAAAGACATAAATAGCACCCTCAAAGAAATACAAGAGAACATAGGTAAACAGCAAGAAGCCCTTCAAGAGGAAACACAAAAATCCTTTAAAGATCTTCAGGAAAACACAATCAAACAGGTGAAGGAAATGAGCAAAACCATCCAGAATCTAAAACTGGAAGTAGAAACGATAAAAACAAAAACAAAAACAAAAAAAACCCCCAAAAACAGAGAGACGACAACCCTGGCCATACACAACCTAGGAAAGAAATCAGGAATCATAGATGCAAACATCACCAACAGAATACAAGAGATAGAAGAGAGAATCTCAGGGGCAGAAGATACCATGGAAAACATTGACACAACAGTCAAAGGAAATGCAAAAAGCAAAAAGCTCCTAACCCAAAACATCCAGGAAATTCAGGACTTAATGGGAAGATCAAACCTAAGGATAATAGGTATAGTAGAGAGTGAAGATTCCCAATGTAATGGGCCAGCAAATATCTTAAACAAAATTATAGAAGAAAACTTCCCTAACCTAAAGAAAGAGATGCCCATGAACATACAAGAAGCCTACAGAACCCCAAATAGACTGGACCAGAAAAGAAATTCCTCCCGATACATAATAATAAAAACACCAATAATAAAAACACCTATCAGAGTTACACCAGACTTCTCACCAGAGAATATAAAAGCTAGAAGATCCTGGGCAGATGTCATACAGACCCTACAAGAACACAAATGCCAGCCCAGGCTACTATATCCAGCAAAACTCTCAATTACCATAGATGGTGAAAACAAGATATTCCATGACAAAACAAAATTTACACAATATCTTTCCACAAATCCAGCCCTCTAAAGGATAATAGATGGAAAACATCAACATAAGGAGCAAAACCACACCCCAGAAGAGGCAAGAAGGTAATCTTTCAACAAATCCATACAAACCTAATTCTACCTCTTACAACAAAAACAACAGGAAGTGACAATTACTTTTTCTTAATATACTAATATGAAAATTAATATTACCAACATATCCTAATCATTGAAATCCAGTAATATGAGGAATTAGAAATTTGTTGATTGTCATCAACGGTCTCTCTAATTTGCTAATTGGAGAAATAGGTCCAACATTGTACAATCTATATACACTTTCAGCTTGTTTGTTTGTGACAATGTCTTGCTGTGTACAACATAAGGGTCTTGAAATCTTGATTCTCCTATCTCAGCCTCTCTATTAGTAGTATTGTTTATTTCATGTCTTTACACTATACTATGGTTTTCACAACAGCTTATATATTTCAAAGTATATACCCAAAAGAAACATAGATGATTAACTAAGGAGGTTGCTTATAAGAGAACAACAAAGAGTGAGAGTGAATGCTTTGCTTTTGTTGTAACTCTTGTATCAAGTTTGAAGAAGAGGACTTTATAAGTTACTCTTTCTTTGAGATGAATGCTTTTCCAAATTATCACAGCTATTGAAGGAAATTCTTACTCTCACCTAATGTCTGTGACACCCTCCAAGCAGAACCATTGTTCATTGAAACAGTTGGTGAATGACTTTATGGATAGATCATCTTAATACACACACCATTTCTTAAATGAATGTAACCTGTTCTCAGTGGGCTGAGAATAAAGTCATTCACTCAAGTCAAATACCTTTGACCATAGCAGGAAGTCTGTATCCAAAAATAGAGCCTACAATTCATTTCTTGATGCAGCAGAATTATCAACTCTCAGCTTAGCTACGATGGAGGTAAAATCCTTTGGTGATGTGAGGGTCATTGAAGTATAGCCTTATTACAATGAAATCCAGTGTCTAAAAATTGTTCTTATTTTGGGCTTGTACCACAGTAAGAGCCAAGATTTTAAACTCTACTAAATACAAAACAAACAA
>JADRCD010156896.1:0-23274 GCA_019843815.1 Montemys delectorum | reverse complement strand
CCACCTCCCAAGTTAATTGTCTATGTCTCCCTTGGGTATATAAGTACTTTTGAAATATATAAGCTGTTCTGAAAACCATAATATAGTGTAAAAACATGAAATAAACAATACTACTAATAGAAAGGCTGAGATAGGAGAAGCAAGATTGCAAGACCCTTATGTTGTACACAACAAGACACTGTCACAAACAAGCTGAAAGTGTATATAGATTGTACAATATTGGACCTATTTCTCCAATTACCAAATTAGAGAGACCATTGGATGACAATCAACAAATTTCTAATTTCTCATATTTTTGGATTTCAATCGATTAGGATATGTTGGTAATATTAATTTTCATATTAAAATATTAAGAAAAAGTAATTGTCACTTCCTGTTGTTTTTGTTGTATGAGGTGGAATTAGATTTGTGTGGATTTGTTGAAAGATTACTTTCTTGCTTCTTCTAGGCTGTAGTTTTGCTCCTTATGTTGATGTTTTCCATCTACTATCCTTTGGAGGGCTGGATTTGTGGAAAGATATTGTGTAAATTTTGTTTTGTCATGGAATACCTTGTTTTCTCCATCTATGATAATTGAGAGTTTTGCTGGGTATAGTAGCCTGGGCTGGCATTTGTGTTCTTGTAGGGTCTGTATGACATCCACCCAGGATCTTCTAGCTTTCATGGTCTCTGGTAAGAAGTCCACCATAATTCTGATAGGGCTGCCTTTATATGTTACTTGCCTTTTTTCCCTTACTGCTTTTAAAAATCTTTCTTTGTTTAGTGCATTTGATATTTTTATTATTATGTGATTGGAAGAATTTCTTTTCCGGTCCAGTCTATTTGGGGTTCTGTAGGCTTCTTGTATGTTCATGGACATCTCTTCCTTTAGGTTAGGGAAGTTTTCCTCTACAATTTTGTTAAAGGTATTTACTGGCCCATTACATTGGGAGTCTTCACTCTCTTATATACTTATTATCCTTAGGTTTGGTCTTCTCGTTGTGTCCTGGATTACTTGGATGTTTTGGGTTAGGAGCTTTTTGCTTTTTGCATTTTCTTTGACTGTTGTGTCAATGTTTTCTATGGTGTCTTCTGCCCCTGAGATTCTCTCTTCTATCTCTTGTATTCTGTTGGTGATGCTTACATCTATGACTCCTGATTTCTTTCCTAGGTTTTGTATCTCCAGAGTTGTCTCTCTTTCTGATTTCTTTATTTCCATTTTTAGATTCTGGATGGTTTTGCTCTTTTCCTTCACCTGTTTGATTGTGTTTTCCTGTAGTTCTTTAAGGGATTTTTGTTTCCTCTTTAAGAGCTTCTAGCTCTTTACTTGTATTCTCCTGTATTTCTTTGAGGGTGTTATTTATGTCTTTCTTAAGGTCCTGTATCATCGTCATGAGAAGTGATTTTATATCTGAATCTTGCGTTTCCAGTGTGATGGTGTGTACAGGAATGGCTATGGTGGGAGAATTGGGTTCTGATGATGCCAAGTAACCTTGGTTTGTGTTGTTTATTTTCTTACGCTTGCCCCCCACCATCTGGTTATCTCTAGGACTACCTGCCCTTGCTAATTCTGACTGGAGTCAGTCCTTCCTGTGATCCTCAGACTCATGCAGTCTCTGTGACCTGGGATTTTGGGATCCTGTGACCTTGGGCTTGTTAGAGCACCGGGGTATGAAGCAGCTTCCTCTGGGTGTTGTGGGACTGGCTGTAGAGCTTGCGCCCAAGGTCCACTCAGGACACCAGCCCAGAGAGACTGGAAGGAACCGGAGCCACTCTGCTGGTGGAGTTCCTGTGTGCCTGGTCTGGCAGGTCCCAGTTACTCCAGGTGTTGGGACAGATGTTGGGTCCCCCTCACCTCTGATCCTGAGAGTTTCAGAGTGCCTGGAAGTGGAGCTTCCTCTGGGTTTTGTGGGACTGGCTGCAGAGCTTGTGCTCAAGGTCCGCTCAGGACACCAGCCCAGAGAGACAGAAAGGAACCCGAGGCACTCTGCTGGTATAGTATTCACTTCTACAGTAGGTGTGTGAGAAGATGATTTCCATAAGAATGTAGGACATTTGCTCATCTAAAAGAAATCAGTGTAGCAATGTTTTATAATATACTGTTCTTACTATGATACATGTCTAAGAAAAATTATTATTGTCTGTTCTCCTGACATATGTATCTGATTTTACCTTTTTTCACTTGTGACAATGATTGGTTGTCCTATCACCCTAGCTGCATCAGTTTCTAAGTTCACTGAATAAAGTTGGGGTTTCATCTTTCTTCAGTACATTCTCCTTGCTGTGCATCCATCCCTCCTCCTTCCTTTTACTAGCAGAACATTTATCCAGTACCATGAACTTTGAGAAGATGTCATTTCTTTTTATTATTTTACAGGGACTCATACTTTAGAGATTGCATTGAGTCTCAAAGGAACTTGAACATTGGACTTTTGAACAGTACATGCACTGTTAAACAGTATAAGGAGGTTTGAGCCTGGAATGAGTATATTTTATAATGTGATATATCCAGTAGCCTATGGGTGTATGTTGTGGGAAATAATAAAAAAAAGACCAACAGGCTTCCTATGTTACCACTGGTGGCCTGAACAGCCGTGCACTGTTGGGCAATGGCCAACCTGTTCTTATCTCATGGAGACTCTGACTCAGAGTTCCAAAATTTCTCCAACCAGCTAGCTAAGTTCCCACTGGTGGGTTGTTACCATGACAGCCCCATGCTTCAAAACCCTCACAGCCTTTGTGGTGCACATCTGGCAAATCCATGTTTTGCCACCATACCATTCTCTCCTGAACCCAGACTAGCCACCACATGAAGGAAAACACAACACAAACTTAGTTCAGAAACAGCTGTAACTCAATCTCTGGGCACAACAACTAAAATCTTAATCTTGTAAACCTTATTAAATCTAAATTCTCCAGTGGTGAACCCTGTCGGATCCGCCATTGAAACCAGGAGACACTCATAATTACATCTTTTGCTCATGCTATCCCCATGCAAAAAAGGACCTAACTCTCTCCTTGTTCCTCTCTTCCTCCATCCAACCTGAAAGTCCTGCCTACTCGCCCAGTAATTGGCTCCTTTATTCATTAGGGGATTGGGTCACTAGAAATCACCTGGGTACATGATTCACTCCTTGTCCACAACCCCTCCCAGGAAAGCTAAATTAGTATCAAAATACAAACAGAACCAGGCCCTTCCACAACAGATCTAGCAGTTAATTAGGAGAAGAGGTTCACTGGAGAAGGGATGAAGCCAGAAGTAGGCCTTGAAATATGATAATAAACACTCTTACTGCCTGTTGTATGTCTGTGTTGCAATGTATGTATGTGTGTTGCATGTTTGAGCACCTATGTTAAGTCACAGATCCCAGAGTAGAATAATAACTCTCCTACTCTATTACACTCTGCTCTTCTGCCAGAATCTCTCACTGAACTTGGAGCTCTTTGCTTGCTTGCTTGCTTGCTTGTTTATTGTTTGTTAGGGTGAAGCTGCTAGCCAGCAAGTCCCAATAATCCTATTGTTATACAGCCCCACCCTCCTAACAATAGAGTCACAAGCAAGGCAAGTAAGTCCATATTCAGCTTTCAAGTGGGCACTGAAGGTACAAACCCAGGTTCTTGTGCAACAATTATTCTCCCCAACAGAGCCTTTCCCTGGTTCCTTCTGTGTTTTTTGACTGTAGATTCAATGTGATTGCATGCTCCTTCTTCCACACCATCTGTGCCATCACAGATTTTAATTTCTTAAACTATAAGCCAAAATACTCCCATCTGTCCCTAAGTTATCATACCTACAAGAAGAAAAACACAGCATGTCAGCAAAATACTCATCATATAAATGTAAGATTAGGACATTTTTTCAAACATAATAAAACTATAAGTATTTTGTCCTATATTCCCCATACTCTTGAAAATGCCTAGTGAATATTCTTTAATCATGTTGATATACTATTTCAAAAGGAAAGTATACTGTGACAAATGTAGCTAATTAATATTGGGTGGTATGGATTTCTCAATATGGCTTAACAACATTATCTGCATTCCATCTCTATTAAAAGTTTTCATAGTAAATAGACATCAAAGAAGCAAAGAGCCAGGGTCATTTTACAACTCTGAATATAATCGCCAATATAAAACACCACCAGACTATTACGAGGCCAGTCTGTAAGAAGTTCATCCTACAATGGAAAAAGAGAAGAGTAGACTAACACAAACCACACCAGACGATCAGCCTCTGCCTTACTGAGAGATACAGGCACTACTGCACTTCCTCTTGTGAGAGACAGAGGACACAGACAGGCTATGAAACACTCTTGCTCACAGATGACATTGAAGCTAGTTGACTTTCCAGATCTTACTGCTAATCTACAGATAGCAGGAGTGAAAGAGAGCAGGAAATGATTCCTAAGACAATCAGTCCAAGAGAGAGTGGGAAAGAGTCTTAAGAAAAACCACCTAGTTTCTCACACAACCTAAAGTTTAAGAGAAGGGTGAAGTAATTTACACTACAAGACAGAAAATAGCCAAAACCAGAGTATGGCCACTTTGGATCCACAGTGAGAAGGTGTCTGATTCTGTAGTCACTGAGGACATTTATACTCAGGGACCAATAGCATTATAAATCTTAGTCACTTTTATATGCGGGTGACCTTGGACATTATCAACAGCTTGACACCTAAACTGGTAAAAAGTACCCTATATGAGAATCAAAAATAAATATTTTTATATTTAAGTATTTTCATTTTGCTAGTTATTTAAACATCTGTGCTAACTGTTTAGTGCTGTGCCCAGAGGTCAAAAGCATAGACAGCTGTGTGTCAGTGAAACCAATGAAACCATAAGGACAATGGCTGACAGAAAGGGAGACAGGATGCAGGTTCCTGGTTTCCACCCTCCTTTTAGTTGGCTCTGACCACGATTTAGAATGCTACATTCATAGCAAATTCTTGATATACATTGACATTTTTCATAGTCTGTTTCCCTCTACAAGTTTGTGATATATCCACCAAATGTTTTAAATGATGGCATTTACTTCATAAAAATAGGAAAGTCTGGGGAAGACATCTCTCTCTCATCCATGTCGTGCACTGTAAGACAACCGGGGACAAACTATGAGTGAAACCAACTAAATGTGTAACTATGATAAGTTTAAAACCCCTGGCAATAAACATAGCTTTAAAAAGTTGTCTGAGTTTCCTATGGAGCATTTATGAGTCCTGTTCAGACAAGTGGCACTTAGCATTTTCAGTAGGAAAGCAAAATCTAGGCCCAGGCCATAGAGCAAGAATGCCCTCGGGATTTAAATTTCCTCAGGATACTCACTGTAAGGCTTAGGTATTGGACAGTCACTCTAGATTGCCACTCCTCCTTACGTCTCCTCTCAAATGTTACTTACTCCTGCCTCTCTATTAGGCCAGTTCTGGCCTTGTCTTTAATCAGCTCTGTGTGCAGCAATCATGAAGGTCTCCTGCTTTCTGCTGATGATCCTCTCTCTATACTTCTTCCAGATCAACCAAGGTAAGTATCAAGACCTGCTTGCTGAACCCCTGACCAGAACTGAAGACACTGGGTCAAAGAACTGGTGATGAATGAGTTTGGGTTTGAGGAACAATCAGCAGGAGAGCATTCCTAGGGTCAACACCCTGCAACCAGTGGCCATCTGGGGCTTCATCCTGGGGCCTAGGGACCAGGGCAATGAGCCTGGCCAGAAAGAAGAGCTAGAAATAAAGATTTCCTAAGATCTTCAACCTCCTTCTTGTCATGGTCATCTAGAAAATATTCTTTGCAGAAACCATTCTTTCTTACCCCAGGAAGACATAGCTCACCAAGAGGCCAGATTTCTACCGAGTCAGGCACCTGCTCCTTTATGGCCTTTCATAGGCCCATTTAACACATGACTGCAACACACTTGCCTAATGGGGAATATGAACTTGATGTTTTAGATTAGGTAAGTTCATGACAGATGATGCATGTCTTGAAAGGCTGTGTGTAAGAAGCAGAGATTTAGAATGAAATACAAGGGCTCTCATTTTAAATTATTCCTCACAGTGTCCCTGTGAATAAAAAGGAGCCATATGCCTATTCCTTGAATAGACAGTCTACTTCAATCACATAACTTATGTTCAATAGGACAAGAGCCCAATCCAAGGGATGAGGAATCAAGTTAACCATCATCACTGCAGAGCAAAATCTTGAACTCCTAATGTAACTGAATCACTCCACACAACACCCATAGCTATATCTTTCTTATGTGTAATACAATTTAGTAAAGGAAAAGCCAGAAATTGGTTCTTATGGAGCAGCAGGATGCAGTGCTCAGCCAGGAGTCTGCTTAAATAGAATGAAAAGTAAAATAGGGCTGGGAGATTCCATCCTGGTCCGAGCTCTGTCTGTGGGTTTTCTGTTCTGTGAAGACAATGGGCACATTTGTCATCTGTTAGATCAGGGAGACATGGAATGAACTGGGTTCTTGGTCTCTCCTTGGCTCTAAAATATTCCTATTCTATTAAACCTCTTCTGCTTAGCAATTGCCTTGTTTTCTTTTTCTGATATGATATAATATTCTGAAAAAAACAATAAATAAAGAAAGTCTTCATTTGATCTCCCAGCTCAGTATATGATACACTGTGTCAGGGAAGCCAGAGCAGTGGGAGCTGAATTAGCTGGTCACACAGTACCCACCTGATAAATACTATTGTCTACTTGACACAATCTAGAATGACATGGGAAGAGAATATCAATTAGGGATTGTCTCGGTTAACTACAGGTGATTGTCTTTGTTGCATTAACTTGGGTAAGAAGACCTGGCCATTAAAAATGTCACCATTTCCTGGTTTAGGGTCTGAACTGTAAAAGACTGCTGAAAGTGAGCTAAGCACTGGCATGCAAGCTTCCTATCTATCTATCTATCTATCTATCTATCTATCTATCTATCTAGTTCTTGCTCTCTCTCACTCTCTCTTGCTATTACACTCTCATGGTCTTGCTCTCTCGCTCTCTTGCTCTCTCATTCTTTTGCACTCTCTCACACCGTCTATCTGTTTCTTTGACTGTCTCTCTGACTGTTCTTATCTATTTCTTTGTCTCTCACTGTGTATCTATATCTGTCTGACTCTCTGTCTGTCTCTGTCTGTCTCTCTGTCTCTGTCTCTCTCTTCCTTTCCCTCTCCCTTTTCCTCTCCCTCTCCACTTCCCTCTTGCTCTCCTTTTGATTGTGGTTATGACAACTAACTTCTTCAACTTCCTGCCATCTTGATATTTTTGTAGTGATAAATTGTAGCTTGTAATTATGAAGGCTTGTCTCTCATAAGTTGTTTTTGTCATAGAAACTAGAAAAGAAATTGCAATAAGCCACAGTCCAAAATCAAAGAACAATGAATGGGTACACTATTCCTCAGTTTCTCCATTTATATGATCCATGACACCTGCCTGGGAATGGCCCCATCCACAGTTAAAATGAGTTATCTCACACAGATTAACCCAATCAAGATAATCTCAACAGGCATAACAAAAGCCCTTTTCCCAAGTGACTCTAGACTCTGTCAAGCTGATAATTTAAAACCACAATTAAAATCAATCAAAAATAAAGAGGAGAAACATATAGGTCAATGCATACATTAATGATGCCATTAAGAAAAACAAACACAAGTTAGGATGCCACGTGGAAGCTGAAGCTGCACTTCCCATGTGACTCTGCTCCCAGAAGAATACCTGCAACTCAGCCTCCAGCAGCAGCTGCCCCATCTGCAGTTGGCTCACCTGCTGCTGCACCCCGGCAGCCAAGCCTGATGGCCCAGATGGGTTCCACTGTAGCTGGTATGGCTGTGAGCTCTGCATTGAGGCACACCCTGGGGGCTTCAGCAGAAGTGGTAATGCTGAGCCTGCAAAGCCTGAAGTCACTTACCAGGAGCCTCGGGGAGCCCAGCTGCAGAACCAGCAGTCTTTTGGACCTTGTTCTCTAGAGATCAAACAGTTTCTGAAGTGTGCTCAAAACCAGAGTGATGTCAAGCTCTGTGATGGCTTCAACGAGGTGCTGTGGCAGTGCAGAATTGCAAATGATTTAATCTAGTCAAGAAATCCAAGCTGAAGAGATGTAAAATTGGTTCTGTATAATTGATAGTACAAGTGTAAACCCTTATATTTCTAACAGCTCCATTGCTTTGGAATGGCCATGAAAGAGATCTAACTATAGATGTTTTCTGAGGTTTGTAGTGTTGGTTACTAGGCAAGTAGTTGGCCTCCTAACTGTATTAAGATTGTGAGTTAAAAAAAAAAAGATGGTTTATTCTGAAAAAAACAAACAGACAGACAGCAATATGCTTTCAAAATTTGATTTCTATTACCTGCCAATCCTGTGCAAGTATTTCACCAGGGACCATAGAATACATGAAGCATCCTCTTAGAGTCATGCTGGCATCCAACAACTTCACAAAAGGAAACAAAATGTGGAGATGGTCACTCTGAAGGGTCTAACTAGGAATGAGCATTGTAGAGGCCAAGGTTAGATTTAGGGCATTGCTCTTTCAACAATCATACACAAGAGAAGACATAACCCCCAAAATGTAGGGAAAGGCTATGAGACAGAACTCAAGAAGACAAATTTAGTGTTAGCAAGGGAGTGGATTATGCTGTGGTGCTTCTCTGTGAAAGTTCTGGAGTGGGAAAGCAGAGTGCCACTCCATTTCCTCGCACCACCCATAGCACCACTGTCCCACTGAAGAGTTTGTAGTGATGAGAATATTCTACAGCTAGAGATCATGGTTCTTCCTTTAACCCCAACATCTAAGAGGATGACTCAAAGCCAGCCTGAATTAAATAATGAATTCCAAGCCAGTGAGGCCTATAGAGTGAGACCCTGTCTCAAAATGAGTAGAAAAGAAAGTGTTCTCCATTTAGTTTTTTTTTTAATGTAATAACCAAAACCTATATGGCTATTTAGCTGTGGGACCCTCCCTGGTATGTTAGTTCAAGACAGCTCATATTTTATTACATGTCCATAATACAAGTCTTAATTTTTTCTTTTGTATGTACTTTGTATAGAACTCTTGTATGTTCATCAATGTGCTAAAGGTGACCAGAGTGATAGCCAAGAGACTAAGGTTTTTCTGTTCTTTTCTTTTCTCACAGCTATTGGCCCTGACACAAAAAAATGTATCCAAAGAAAAGATGCCTGTTACTACTTTGAATGTCCATGGTTGTCTAATTCTGTTGGAACCTGTTATAAAGGAAAAGGCAAGTGTTGCCAAAAACGCTATTAGTATAGCAGAAGTCCCATGAACAATGTGTAACCATTGCTTTAATAAAGGAAAACACACCAAGATGTTGCTTCTTTATACTAAAATGAGTCTCCTATAAATCAATATTGAGTTAAGAAAAATGTGGGTTATTTTAGGGATCTTGCAGTGAAGGACAAACCAGTCCAAAATCCCTGTCTGGTCAAATAGAAATATGACCATGAAATAGTCAATATGATTCCATTTCACTTTTTCAAGAAATGTACTGAGTACCACTTTACTCCAATTCCTCTCAAGTGGCAAGAGGACAGAGCAGAGGCATGGACCCACATCTTCCTAAATTAGTTTATGCAGTCAGGGCTTATTCAGGTCAAATCATCACAACACCCTGCCACCTCCTTCATGTTTGTAGTTTCCAGACAGCCACAAGGTACCTGCCATCTTTGGATCTAATTACCATGGTTGTATTTAGGTTTTGGAATCCAGTGGCCACTATTTCCACCCCAAGTTGGAACCAACAAAAAGACTATTGTAACACTCTTCAGAGATACTGATAGCTTTATACTTTTAATCCATTAACTTGTTTCTCACATGAATATGAAAAGACTTTACACATAACAGGCTTCCAGAGACATTGAGCAGAGAGTAAGAGTAATTCTGTGTGCTAATGTGAGGGGAAAACAGATACATTTTTAATAATGACTATTTCTTAAATAGTTAGTAAGATGGGCTTTGGATGCCTATCCTAATAACTACACTAAGAATTTGAGACCTTTCTGCATCACTGAGGTATACAGCATTAAAGGTAAAAAAATATATATATCCACTAGCTAGAACTACATTATTAAACCTGACTTTGTCCAAATTTGCAGGGAAGGGCTACCATTCCTGACAACCTTAAAATTCATTCTGACACATTATATTTAAATTAGTTTCTATGAATCATGGAGTGAGAACAATGTTTTAGAAGACAGTGCATATCTTCACGAGTAACACTTTGTGATTCATCTTGATACACTAGTTAGAAGTCAAGGCCTCTATGCATACTGAAGTACAGAGGATATGACAAGGTCCTAAGAAAGCCCAGGATAAGCAAGGGCTTTACTAAAAAGTGACCATCACCATTTCCTTAGCCAAAGAAAGAGATTTCCTCAGAAGCATTCAGAGGTTGATTCTAGGGGCTCTCACAGGTTTGAAGTGTCCAGCTTCACAAAGATCTATGTGAAGGTAGGATTCTAAAGGTAAAAAAAGCATAAGAAGTTTTTCTAAACTTATCCAGGACCTTCATAATTTAGATACAGAACAACTCTACTTACTTCAAGTCTAGCACTAGGATCTAATTGTTTACTCATTAATACCCTTATTGAAATCATAGACATACTATGATACAAAAGTTCAATGCAGACTTTAATCCAGCCACTCAGAGGATGAAATCCTAGATTTCAGTTTCAGCCCTATGTCTCATATTATCAATAAATAATTGATTGAAAATTTCAATGTGAAAACACAGACTACAGAACAAGAAACAAATATGGTACACAACACTCTACAACTCTCTACAACACTGCTCAGAAAGACATTTCTATAGCTATAACCCAAGAAGGATACACATTTATAGAAAAATAAGCAAATGAACAAATCAAACTAAAAATGTTTTTGTCACAAGAAAGAATGTGATGAACTACTCAAAATGTAAGCAGGGCCTTTTCCCTTCCCTTCTCCACCTGTACCCAGGCTAATTTGCTTGTCTATACCTCCCTCTCAAGTCTGCAGATCTCCCAGGAAACCTGATGCAGCCAGGGTAGCAGGTAAGACATCCACCAAAATAATCGCAGCAGCTGGGATCCCTGAGGAGTCCAGTGGATGTGGAACTCCCTCCCCTCTGCAAAAACACCATTTCCCTTTTGATCTGCACCTACACCTGGGCAGATCTGCTTGTGTGCCCCATTCTCTCAACACCAAAACTCCCAGGAGATCTGCTGCAGACAGGGCCACAGAGTTCCCAGGAGATCTGCTGCAACCCAGGGACACAGGGGACAAACTTGAGACAGAGACACCCAGGACAGCTAACCCCAGAGATAACCAGATGATGAGAGGTAAGCACAAGACCATAACTAACAGAAACCAACATACTTTCACACCATCAGCATCCAGCTCTCCCACCACAAAAAGCCCTGGATACTCCAACACACCTGAAAAATATGATGCTAACCTAAAATCCCATCGAATGAAGATAATAGAGATCTTAAAGGAAGATATAAATAACTCACTTAAAGAAATACAGGAAAACATACTTAAACACTAAGGTTTAATTAACTTCTAAGGTGGAAGCCCTTAAAGAGCAAACAAAAAAATCCTCAAAGAAATACAGGAAAACACAATCAAACAGGGGAAGGAATTGAACAAAGTGGTCCAAGACCTAAAAAGGGAAATAGAAACAATAAAGAAATCACAAACAGAGGCAACCTAAAAACAGAAAACCTAGGAAAGAGGACAGGGGCTGCACATTCAAGCATCACCAACAGAATACATGAGATAGAAGAGAGAATCTCAGGCATAGAAGATATAGACACAACTGTCAAAAAATATACAAACCATTAAAAACTACTAACACAAAACATCCAAGAAATCTAGGACACAGTGAAAAGACAAAACCTAGGAATAATAGGAATAGAAGAGTAAAGATTCCCAAATCAAAGGGCTAGAAAACATCTTCATCAAAATCATAGAAGAAAATTTCCCCAACCTAAAGAAAGAGATAGCCATAAAAGTACATTAAGCCTACAGAACACCAAATATATTAGACCAGAAAAGAAACTTCTCTTTGACATAATAATCAAAACACTAAATGCCCAAAACAAAGAAAGAATACTAAAGAATACTAAAGAATACTAAGAATACTAAAATCTGTAAGGTAAAAAGGACAAGTAACATATAAAGTCAGATTGATCAGAATTACACCAGATTTCTCAGTGGAGACTCTAAAAACCAGAAGATCCTGGATAAATGAAATCCAGACCCTGAGAAAATGCAAATGCCAGCCCAAGTTACTATACCCAGGAAAACTCTAATTAATCATAGATGAAGAAACCAAAATATTCCATGACAAAACAAACTTAAACAATATATATATTGTTAAACAATATATATATAAACAATATATAAATATAATAGATTTTATACATATACATATATATATATATATATATATATATATATATATATATATATATATATATTCCAGGCCTACAGAGGATTCTAGAAGGAAAACTCCAATACAAGGAGAGTTTCTACACCAAAGAAAAAAATCATCTCACAACAAACCCAAAAAGAGAGAATCTCACACACATAATACCACCTCCAATAACAAACATAAAAGGAACTAAGAATTGTCTGTCTTTAATATCTCTCAACATCAACAAACTTAATTCCACAATTAAAAAAAAGATATAAGCTAAGAGACTGGATACACAAACAGGTTCCAACATTTTGCTGCATATAAGAAACATACCTCAGTGACAAAGATAGACACTAGTAAAAGGCTGGAAAAAAGTTTTCTAAGCAAATGGTCCAAAGAAGCAAGCTAGAGTTGCCATTCTAATATCCAATAAAATAGACTTCCAACCAAAATTTATCAAATGAGATGGCGAAAGACACTTCATATTCATCAAAGGAAAAATCCACCAAGAGGAAGTCTCAATTGTGAACATTTTTGTCCCAAGTGCAAGGGCACCCACATTCATAAAATAAACTTTACTACAGCACAAATACACATAGGCCCTCACACAATAATAGTGGAAGATTTCAGCACCCCACTCTCACTAATAGACAGGTAATTGAAACAGGATCTAAACAGAGACACGGTGAAACTAATGGAAGTTATGATCCAAATGGATTTAACAGATATCTACAAAACATTTCACCCAAAAACAAAAGACTATACCTTCTGAGCACCTCATGGTACCTTCTCCAAAATTGACCATATAATAGGCCACAAACAAGCCTCAACAGATACAAGAAGATTGGAATAATCCCACACATCCTATCAGATTACCAAAGACTAAGGCTAGACTTCAATAACAACAGGAAGCCCACATACCCATGGAAATTGAACATATCTGCTCAATGATACCTTGGTCAGAGAAGAAATAAAGAAAGGAATTAAAGACTTTCTAGAATTTAATGAAAATGATGACACATCATAGCAAAATTTATGGGACACAATGAAAGCAGTGCTAAGAGGAAATTTCAAAGCACTAAGTGCCCTCATAAAGAAAATGGTGAGATCCTACACTAGCAACTTAGCAGCTCACTTGAAAGTCCTAGAACAACAACAAAACAAAACAAAACAAAAAACAAAAAATAAATAAATAAATAAATAAATAAAAATGAAACATACTCAAGAGAAGTAGACTGCAGGAAATAATCAGTAAATGACAGGAAATAATTAAACTCAGGTCAGTAATCAACCAATTGGAAACAAAGAGAATGATACAAATAACCAATAAAACCAAAAGCTAGTTCTTTCAGGAAATCAACAAGATAGATAAACCCTTAGCCAAACTAAGAAACACAGAGATAGTGTTCAAATTAACAAGATCAGAAATGACAAGGGAGAGATAACAACAGAAACTGAGGAAATTTTAAAAAAATCATCAGATCTTACCACAAAGGCTTTTTTATTCAAAAGGAAAAAACTGGAAAATCTACATGAAAAGAATGCCTTTTTAGACAGATAGCATGTACCTAAATTAAAACAAGAGCAGGTAAAGTTTCTAAACAGGCCCATATCTCCTAAGAAAATAGAAGTCATTAAAAACCTCCCAACCAAAAAAGCCCAGGGAATTTAGTGCAGAATTCTACCTGACCTTCAAAGAAAGCTAATACCAAACTCCTCAAACTGTTCCACAAGATAGAAGCAGAAGGAACACTTCCTAATTCACAGTTACTCTGACAGCTAAACCACACAAAGACCCAAAAAAGAATGAGAAAATCAGACCAATTTCACTTATGAATATTGATGCAAAAATACTCAATAAAATTTTTGCAAACTGAATCCAGGAACACAACAAAACCATCATTCACCATGATCAAGTAGGCTTCATCCCAGGGATGCAGGGATGGTTCAATATACAAAAATCCATTAACATAAACACTATATAAACAAACTCAAGGGGAAAAAACCACGTGATCATCTCAAATACTGGAAAAGCCTTCAAAAATACAATACCCATTCATGTTGAAAGTCATAGACAGATTAGGAATTCATGGCACATACCTAAACATAATAGAAACAATATATAGCAAATTAACAGCCAATATCAAATTAAATACAGAGAAAATAAAAGCAATCCCACTAATATCAGGGACAAGACAAGGCTGCCCGCTCTCTCCCTATTTATTTAACATAGTACTTGCAGTTCTAGCTAGAACAATAAAATAAAAAAGGGAAATCAAGGGGATACAAATTGGAAAGAAAAAGTCAAGGTATCACTATTTGCAGATGATATGATAGTATATATAAGCAATCCTCCCCCAAAAAAAAATCTACCAGAGAACTAGAGCTGATAAACAACTTCAACCAAGTGGCTGGATATAAAATTAACTCAAAAATCAGTAGGCTTCCTTTATACAAAGGACACATGGGCTGAGAAAGAAATAAGAGAAACAACACCCATCAAAATAGCCACAAATAATATAAAATATCTTAGTGTAATTCTGACCAACCAAGTGAAAGATCTGGAGGACAAGAACTTCAAATCCCTGAAAAAAAAGAAATCAAAAAAGACCTCAGAAAATGTAAAGATCTCCCATGCTCATGGATTGGTAGGATTAACATAATAAAAATGATAATCCTATCAAAAGCAATCTACACATTCAATGCAATCCCCATCAAGATTCCAAAACAGTTCTTCACACTCATGGAAAGAAAAATTCTCAACTTCATCTGGAAAAACAAAAGACCAAGTATAGAAAAAAATTCTTAATAATAAAAGAACTTCTGGGAGCATCACTATTCCTGACCTCAAGCTGTACTACAGAGCAATGGTAATAGAAACTACATTGTATTGGTACTGAGACAGGTAGATCAATGGAACAGAATTGAAGACCCAGAAATAAACCCATATACCTTTGGTCACTTGATCTTTGACAAAGAAGTCAAAACCATATAGTGGAAAAAAGAAAACATCTTCAACAAATGATGCTGGTCTTACTGGCAGTCTGCCTGTGGAAGAATGCAAATTGATCCATTTTTATTTCCTTGTACAAAGCTCAAGTCTAAGTGGATCAAGGACCTCACCATAAATCCAGATACGCTGAATCTAATAGAAGAGAAAGTGGGAATGAGCCTCAAACACATCTGCACAGGGTAAAATTTCTTGAGCAGAACACCAGTGACTCAGGCTCTAAGATCAGGAATTGGTAAATGGGAGCTCATGACACTGAAAAGCTTAGGTTAGGCAGAAGAAACTGTCAATAGGACAAAATGGCAACCTACAGATTGGGGAAAGATCGCTACCAATTCTACATCTGATAGAGGACTAATATCCAAAATATGCAAAGAGCTCAGGAAGTTAGAGTCCAGAAAACCAAATAGCTTAACTAAAAAATGGGATACAGAGCTAAACAAAGAATTCTCAACTGAAGAATCTCAAATGGCTGACAAGCACCTAAAGAAATGTTCAACATCCTTAATCATCAGGAAAATACTAATCAAAATGACCCTGAGATTCCACCTTACACAAATCAGAATGGCTAAGATCAAAAACTCAGGTGACAGCACATGCTGGTAAGGATGTGGAGAAAGATGAACACTCTTCTATTGATGGTGGGACTGCAAAGCTGGTACAACCACTCTGGAAATTAATCTGGTGGTTCCTCAGAAAATTGGAAATATTTCTACCTGAGGACCCATCTATGCCACTCTTGGGCATATACTCAAAAGATGCTCCAACAAATAACAAGGACATATGCTCCACTATGCTCATAACAGCCTTGTTTAGAATAGCTAGAAGCTGGAAACAACCCAGATGTCCCTTATTGGAAGAACTGATACAGAAAATGTAGTACATTTATATAATGGAATAGTACTCAGCTATTAAAAATGACTTCATGAATTTTGTAGGCAAATGGATGAAACTAGAAAATATCCTGAGTGAGGTAACCCAGACTCAAAAAGACATACATAGTATGTACTCACTGATACATGGATATTAGCCCAAAAGTTCAAAATACCCATGATATAACTCACAGACCATATAAATCTCAACAAAAAGAAAGGCCAAAGTGTAAATGCTTCAATCCCACTTTGAAGGAGAAACAAAGTAATCACAGGAGACAGAGGAAGTGAGGGACCTGGGTGGGAAAGGGAAGGAGGAGTGAAAAAGGGGGGGCAGGACCAGGTATGGGAAGAGATAGGAGAGAAGTTCAGAGGGCCAGGAGAATGAATAGATATGAGTAGCAGTTGGAGATGGGGAATGAGCAGAACCACTAGAAAGTCCCAGATGCCAGGGATGTAAAAGGAATGCCCCAGGACCCAAAGGGGATGACATTAGCTGAAATACCCAATATTGTGGAGATAGACCCTGAAGAGACTATCTCCAGTAATTAGACATGGCACCCTGTGGCATGGTGAAGCCATGTACCCATCTCAAAAATTTAAACCCATAATTGTTCCTGTCTAAAGGAAACTGAGGGACAAAAAAATGGACTAGAGACTGAAGGACAGGCCACCCAGAGACAACCCCACCTTGGGATCTATCCCAACTGCAGACACCAAACCTCTACACTATTGTTAACGATAAGTGCTTGCAGACAGGATCCTGGTTGGGCTGTCCACTGAGAGGCTCTTCCAGCACCTGACTGAGACAGATGCAGATGCTCACAGCCAATCATTGGGCTGAGACCAAGGATCTCAATGGAAGAGTTGGGGGAAGGACTGAAGTAACTGAAGGGAATTGCAACCCCATTGGAAGAACAACAATATCCATCCACTGGACCCCACAGAGCTCCCAGGGACTAAACAACCAACCAAAGAACCAAAGAGTACACATGGGTGGGTCCATGGCTCCCACTACATATGTAGCAGAGGATTGCCATATCTGGCATCAATGGGAGAGGAGGCTCTCGGTCCTGTGGAAGCTTGTTGCCCTATCAAAGGGGATGCTGGAGGGGTCAGCTGGGAGTGGGTGGGGTTTTGGAGGCAAAGGGGAGGGGGCACAGGTGGGAAGTTTTCAGAGGGGAGACCAGGAAGTGGGACAACTGCCTCAAGAAGAACCAACAAGACAGAAGAATCACCAGGGCTGGTCCCCCAGCACCTGGGCATATATCCAAAAGATGCTCCAATATCTCACTAAGACACTCACTCAACTATGTTCATAGCAGCTTTATTCTTAATAGCCAGAAACTGGAAACAACCTAGCTGCTCCTCAACTGAAGAGTAGATAAAGAAAATGTCATACATCTACACAACGGAATGCTATTCAGCTATTAAAAGCCAAGACGTCATGAATTTTGCAGGTAAATGGACGGAACTTGAAACTACCATACTCATACTAAGTTTGAGGTAACCCAGACCCGAAAGGACATGTGTGGTACGTACTCACTTATAAGTGGATATTAACTATAAAATACATGATACTGATCCTATACTCCACAGGCCCAAAGAAGCAAAACAAGAAGGGAGACCCGAGTGAGGAAGCTTGCATCTCAGTTAGGAGGGAGAATAGAATAGTCATAAGAGGCAGGTGGAGGGAGGGAACTGGGTAGGAGAAGGAATAGGTAATGGGATGTTCAGGATCAGGTGTGGGGAAAGACAGGAGAGATGCTAAATGGTTGTGAGAAGGAATGGAAATCTGCAACTGATGAGGCCTAGAAAGAGAGGGGCATCTCCAGGATGAGACAGAGACCTTAGATAAGGGAGGCATCCAAGAAGCAGTAGGAGTGACCTTAAATGTTACTCACTGCACTGGGGATATAGAACCTGAATAGACCACCTTCTGAATCCAGACAGGAACCCTAGTGTAGTGATAGAGACACCAACTTACCCACAAAATTTTCAACCTAGAATTGATCCTGTTTACAAGAAATGCAGGCATGGGGGAGGGGGCAGATTCTGAAGGAATGGCCAACCAATAACCAATCCAACTTGAGACCCATCCCATAGGCAAACACCAATCCCTAACACTTTTATTGATACTCTTGTTATCTTTGCAGACAGGAGCATGCTGTCCTCTGAGAGGTTCCACCCAGCCGCTGACTCAGACAGATACAGACACCCACAACCAAATAGTGGATGGAGCTTGAGGACTCTTATGGACGAACAGGAGAAAATATTGTGGATCCAGAAGGGGGTAGGAACTCCACGGGAAGACCAACAGAGTCAACTAACCTGGACTCTTAGAGTTCTTAGAGACTGAACCACCAACTAAAGAACATACACAGGCTGGACCTAGGCCTCCCTGCTCATATGTAACAGATGTGCAACTTGACCATAATGTGGGTCCTGAAGAATTGGATCAGGGGCTATCCCAAAAGCTGTTGCCTGTCATATTACATTGAAAGGTAAAGGTAGAAGGCCTTTATTACATTACAAAGGTTCATCTTCTTCAGCCAGAGAGCAGAAACTGCTGGAAATCAAGATAAAGTCAACGATGAAGATGGCAAAAGACAGGAGCCTAGCATGGCTGTCCTCTGAGAGGCTCTAATAGTGCTGGCTGAGACAGATGCAGATACTTATAGCCAACCATTGGACTGAGGTCAGAAACCCCTATGGAAGAGTTAAGGAAAGGATTGAAGAAGCTGAAGGAGATTGCAACCCCATAGGAAGACCAACAGTATCAACTAACCCAGACCCCTGGGAGTTCCCAGAGACTAAGATACCAACCAAGGAACATACATGGGCTGGTCTGTGGCCCCTGGCTCATACATAACAGAGGACTGCCTTGTCTAGCCTCAGTGGGAGAGGATGTGCCTAATACTGCAGAGACTTGACACTGCAGGGAAAGGGGATGTAGGGGGTGGATGGGTGACAGGGTGGATGGGGGAACACACAGAGGTAAATGGGAGGGGGAAGGGGGTGAAGAACACTTAGAGGGAAGGAAGGAGAGCAATATTTAGAATGTAAATACATGAACAATTAAAAATACAAATATTCGGAATACAGGAAGAACAACCCACAAACCACAAGAAACTCAAGAAGAAGGAAGACCAAAATGTGAATATTTAATTCCTTCTTAAAGAGGGGAACTAAATACCCATGGAAGGAGTTGCAGAGACTAACTATGGAGCAGAGACTGAAGGAAAGACAAGCCAGCCTAATATAGCTATCTTCTGAGAGGCTCTGACAGTACCTGACTAATACAGATGTAGAGGCTCACAGCCATCCATTGAACTGCGTACAGGGTCCTCAATGAAGGAGTTAGAGAAAGGACCAAAGGAGCTGAAGGGTTTGCAGCCCCTTAGGATGAACAACAATATGAACTAACTAGTACCCTCAGATCTCCCAGGGACTCAACCACCAACCAAGGACTATACATGGAGGGACTAATTGTTTTGGCAGCATGTGTATAGTAGAGGATTGCAAAGTCAATCATCAATGGGAGGAGAGGCCCTTGGCCCTGTGAAGGTTCTGTGCCCCAGTGTAGGGAAATGCCAGGGCCAATAAGTGGGAGAGGGTGAGGTGGCAAGCATGGGGAGGGGGGAGGCAACAGGGGTTTGTTCTTGTTGTTTTTGTTTGTTTGAGGGGAAACTAGGAAAGGAGAAATCATATGACATGTAAATAAAGAAAATATCTAATAAAAAATAAAAAAATTTTAAAAATTAAAATAAAAAAATAAAGATATCTAAGAAAGGGGACTACTGGGAGCTAATAGAGAGGGAGGGTATGGGGTAAATATGGTCAAAGTTCATGATATACTTGAAAGAAATTCCCTTTATTGAACCCAATATTGTACTGAATAAATACATAACACTATTTTTATTTTAAAAAAAATAAAAATAAAAATAACTTTAAAAGTCCCACAGTCTTTACAACTTAAAGTGTATGTATATCTTTAAAATATCCCACCTCTCTAAAAATCCAAAAACCCCTTTAAAGGTTCAAAGTCTTTCAGCTGTGGGCACCTGTAATTGTTAAGTTTGAATTAAATACCTTCTACAAGAGGGAAGAATTGGAGCACAGCCACAATCTGAACGAAGAGCAACTAAATGCTAACAATGAATGAATAAGTCAATGTCCAATGTCTGGGATCTACACATGATCTTCTGGGCTCCTCCAAAGGGCTTGGACCACTTCTCCACCTCCGGCCTCTGTAGCACCCACAGCTTGTCTTCTAGACTCCAGAGGGTTCCACTCCACTGCTGCTTCTGTTCTTGGTGGTCATCCCATGGTACTGGCATCTCTAAAACACCGGAATCTTCTGCTACAATTAGACTGCACTTTCACTAATATCCTCTCTTACACATGTGTCATGGTACCAAGCCTCAACTACAATTGCCACTGGGGCTTTAACTTCACCATTGGTCTTGCCTGGCCTCTCCCAGTGCCAAGTCTCAGCTTCCCTCATTGACAACTTTATGCCATTGAAAACAGTAACATCTAGGTGATTCTTATACATCACTAGGACAAGCTGCCAGCACGAGGTCTATCTCTAGAACGCAGCTTCTTTGTGCTCTCAAAAAACCCTTTCCAGAAGACTTCACCTCAATAATCCTGGTTTCTTCTTAATCAGCACTAATTTTGTAGCTCTAGCTGATGTGACCATCATCAATTATCCAAGAACCCCTCTTCTTGACTCTAAATCCAGAGCTGCATGGATGAATCTTCTGAGTTGTCCTGTTTGCAGCTACTGGAACATGTTGCCTGTTGGTCAATAGAACAACTTCACCAGCTTTCTCTATTCAATGAAAGCCACCTAAGTTTGGCTGTTCTGGAACTTGCTCTGTAGACATACCTTGAACTCAGAAATCTGCATGCCTCTGTCTTTTGAGTGCTGAGACTAAAGGCTCCTCACCTGAACCTAATTTTTTCTTTAACTCCTTTTCAGATGATCTTTATATGCATTTCCAATAAGCCTCAAGCTCTGGATTACAAGTGTGCCCTCCACTTCTGGATTGCAGTTCATTCTGGTTGATTCTAGATATAGTCAAGTTGACAACCAAGAACAGCCGTCAAAAAATACAACCCTTGTCAATTAGATACAAACTTCTTATATCTCCAAATGAAAACAATAATCAGGTCATAATAATGGACAATATTTTATAACTATCACTTGTTCAACTGCAAGAGCATAAATAAGATTAGGTAGAAGGAATTATGCCCTTAATTCTATTTAATATCCTTGAATAGAGGATTTAGCTCCATTCCACTTTCTGGAACCCCATTTAATACTTGAACCAATATTTTGTATTTATCTTTTCTAAGTTTGCTAGGCTGGAAGAAAATACTCTGGAACAAAACAGTAAACCACGGGACAGAGGCTGAACTAGGTTGTTTTTAGATTTCCCTTGCCAATAATCTAAATCTCTTCACTTTAACCTCAGGCAGATTCTTCAGACAGGGGCAAAAATCAACATTCTTTGACAAAATATCACAAGTACAATCCCTAGGCCACATACCAAAATCCTTCTCCTCAGAATGTCTTTAGTCAAGCTTCCACAGTTCAATTTGCCCTCAGCACCACTGGTTTCCATGTTTCTACTAGGATAGTCCATTAAGTCCCGTCTTAAATCATTCAACTAATTTTCTTTTTTTCTTTTTTCTTTTTTTTTTTTTTTTTCCTCAGCTTTTTTTTTGCGTTTATTTAAACAGTTCTCAAAGCATTTGAGTGAATTGGGCCTCCTTTGGTAAGCAAAGGACCTGAAAATCATATTTAAAAAGTGAACAGGCGGTCTTCATCCATGACACAGGTGTGGTGATCCCGTCTCTCCTTCCATACCATTATCTCCTTGTAACCGCCTTAAGAAACAGCCTTTTAAAGGCATGTATCTGTAGCTCTTATTCCCTGCTATATATAATACAGATTACATAAAGGCTGACAAATCCACATTAATGTAAGCATTAAGAATTTGCTGTATGGAAAGATTTTTATTCTAATACTAGCAGTACAGAGTTACAGCATATTTTTAACACTTAATCGCAGGTATATTGAATATGGCAAGTTTCATGGACTCCTGAAAGAAAAGTATTTTTACTTATTTATTTATTTATTTATTTATTTTACTGATAACTTAAGAATGGTTCTGGTTAAGCATTGATATTTAGAAAGAAAAGTAAAAATCAAACTTGTTTATTGTTGCTTTTTGCTATCTGATAGCATGTTACACACAGGCTTCGATCTTCAGAATACCTTGGATTCAGTAGAAAAACCTTTTAAATGAAGTTTTATACAACAGAAACTTCTCAGCAGTCAAAATTTAGACTGTAAAAAAAAATACATGCAAAACATACTTTTCTGAAAACACTTAACTTTGAACAAAGCACCAAACTACACAAATGCAGAATGAAAACAGCATTTCAACTCCACCAAAAGTAGTCATCATAAAAGGTGTAAAAGTCACCTAACTTCACTAGGCACTGTTCACTTTTTAAACAGGAGACAATAGAAAATATCGTCCACAAACAATATCCCAGATCTATGGCAGGTTTCAGAAAGTCTTAAACTTCTTGCTTTAGTAGCGACGAGGTGAGTAGGATCGTGATCGAGAACGTGACCTGTATCCTCCACGACTATAGTAAGGAGAAGGCGACCATCTTCTGTAAATCTTATCCCTGTCTTGAGCTGCTCTCCATCCACCTCCTCCTCCACCGCCTCCTCTGTATGATCTGCTGTAATAGTCCCGGTCATCATATCCCCGATCATATCTTTGGTCATAATAGTCTCGGCGGCGTGGATTGCCATAAGAGGGTCTCCCCATATAAATTCCTGGTGTTGGGGTATGGGGCCTTTTTGTTATAGAGAAATCGACCCTAGTTCGTCGCCCATCAAGCTCCATTCCGTTGGCACGTTCTTTAGCTTCCTTGGCATCATCTACATTTTCAAAATACACGAAGGCAAATCCT
>JADRCD010156894.1:0-10674 GCA_019843815.1 Montemys delectorum | reverse complement strand
GGCCTCTGCTCTGTTTCTCTTGTCTGCATCTCTGTTCTCTTGGCAACAGCATCCCTGCTCCCCATGGCTCTACAACGTCTTCATAAGGGATGAGCTGCCACCACCATTCTTTCCCAGTGTTTCCAAGTCAATTCTATATTTTCTTTTCTAATTCTTTGAAAAATGCCTATGATGTTTTGATGGGCATTTCACTGAATTTGGTGATAGCTTTTGAAAGTATAAAGCTGGATCCATTTCTGTTATCCCAATCCCAGTCTATGTATTTGGCAAGTCATTCCATCTTTGTATGTGGTCTGGGGTTTGTCTAATTATCATCATTGCATTTATTTCTAAGGACATTTCATTTTGGTAGCTATTATTATTATTATTATTTCTAATAATTCTTTTGTAGAAAAATGTATTATTAGTGCATAGGAAACCTATTGTTTTCGTGTTTGATTTTTTTTTAGCATGTTATAAATGAATTTGTTTAGAAGCTCTGTTTATAGTTGAGTCTTAATGTTTTCTATGTATAGTCACTTTGCCATTGTTTATAAGTGTTTATAAATTTAACTTCCTCCTTTTCTATTTGTATTCCTTTCATTTCTCTCTTTCACCTGATTGACTTTGCTAACTTAGTGTTATGTTTGGTAAGAGTTGACAGTGGATACGCCATTTTTATTCCTGGTCTTAGAGAAAATGCTATCATTTGGCCCATTCTCTGAAGGTGTTTGGTTCTGAGACCAGGTTCCCTTCTGCTGCCCTAACTACCTACAATGCCAAGAAGGTTCTCCTGCCTCCCCTGGAATGACAGGGATGCCCACTGAGACTGGCTCACATTTGAACTGTGGTTGACTTTAAGGAGGATATACTGACTTTCTGAAGGACTGGGAACTGGGGTCACTGGATTCACCACTCCCAGTCACTCCACATTTGAAATGTATGACACTGACTGGCTTCTTGTGAATCTATGTTGGAAATTATTCCAACTGTGGAACGTCATCTTCGATTTGAGAAGCAGTGTTCTTCTGTACTATCTGTCCTGTTCTCTCTGTACTGCAAACATAGGTAGACAACAGCAGAGAAATTACCAGAAACTGAACTAGAGAAAGATTTTTAAATAATTGCAAAGAGTAAAGCTTAGAAAATGTTACTGAAATAGCTATGCCTTCCTTTGGAAGGTTCAGTGGGCTTGGGGCTGACAGTATGAATGTACACTCTTTTACACAAGACCTGCACTTGCTTTTCAGTAATCAGAAGATGACTCTGAATTTACAAGTTGGGAACCTAAAATTAAAATTGCTCCTCAATATTTTCTGATTGAGTTGTAATCAGTTCAATTTTTAATTTTAAATGACGATTAAAGCATTTAAAACATACTTTATACCTTTTATTTTATACTTCAAGACTTTAGATATGAGATTAAAATACTAAATAATTCATGCCCAAATCCATGGTAAGAATGACAAATAATACAAAAAAATACATGTTTTGATTCTTAGACTCTATTCTACTCAACAGATTTTTCTTGTTTTCATATTATTGTGTGATTGTTAATAGGGAATAGTAACTATTTATTAATTTCTCTAGATTTTGTTAAAGATGGACAAAGGGGATCAGACATCCAGAGTATTACTGAGGACAAAATGTAAGGAATACAGAAAATTAGTTTCTTTCATAGAATACTTCCTTCTCTTCTAGATATTAGTTATTTTTGGATAAAATGATTAAAACACATGTTAGTATTACACAGGGAAATTATTAGGGCCAATATTATCCAGATCAGTGTCTCATAAGCTATTAATAAACATGATTACAGAATTTCTCCTCCCATCAGAGGAAGACAGCAAAAGGGGAGGAGCTTAAAATGTGGCATTCAAATGACTTTAGATTTTCTTTAACTTCCAAAGGGATATGTCATAAAACCCATACATTGGATTTAGTACTCCCAGTCCACATCCATCTCTGCTGGTTCACAGAGTTCTATTTAGACCAATGGCTTACTCTGTGGTTGTACAATCACCAGAAAATATAGCTGAGTTCTGAGATCAGAAGCATGGGCCACCACACCCAGCTTATTTAGGATAGCAATCCAGCTCAGGACCAGGAATACAGCACTGCTCATGCTAGGCAGCAACCTATAAGCTGAGTCCTACCTCCAGACCCTGCAGGAATACATTTAACGAGTTGGGGTTAAATTCTGCCACTTTCTATTTTTGTAGACTGGCTTGAAGGCACAGAGATAATGATAATGTTCCTCCAAAGTGGTCACTGGGAAAATCGACTAGATGATGTTTTTGAATAATGCAAAGCTGCAACTCTAGAATTATAAGATTATTTTTTTACATATTGGTCCTTGAAGTCAGACCTTCCTTTCAACGACTATGATCTGTAATAATATAGTATGAATTTATGGTTGACTAAATGTAAGATTTCCTACATATTTCCTCCTACAAACCATCTTTCACAACAGTTATGTCTTAAATAGAATGATAAGATTGCCCTAAGTGATGTCTCAGTAACTTTATAAAATCTGTCTGTAATCTTCCTGAAGGTTGCCACATTCTTACTGAAGAAAATTTTATACAACATATTCTGATCATGCCTTCCCCACCTCCTCTGGTTCCTTTCAGAAACTCCACAATTTTCTCATTCTTCAACCTCCACACTTTTTCCCCTTTGTCTCTCTTTGAAAGGCAAACAGGCAAAGAAATAAAAGAAACAACACAGGAAAAAAAATCATATAAAATAAAGAGGCAAAGAAAAATACAACAAACACACACACACACACACATACACAAAATCAGAAACCAGAATATACCAGAAAAGACCAGTAAGACAAAAAATGTCCAAACAAAGCAATATGACATAAAGGTATACAAAATATCACTGCATTTGTTTTGTGGGAGCCATCTACTACTGGGTAAGTCCTATACTTAAGTGTGGTTTACCATCCAGTGAGGCTTCACTGAAGAGAACTGATTTTCCCTTGCAAGTATATGTCAGTTAAACAGTTTAAGGGTGAAAGTACTTGTCCACCTTCTCTTCTTAGCCCTGGGGCCGCAATTGGCTTAAACCTATGCAGGCCCCGGCATGTTGTCTCTCTCTCTGTAAGTTCACATGTGCATCACTCCTGTTGTTTTCTGGAAGACATTGTTTCCTTGGAGTTACCTACACCCTCTGGTTCTTAGGCTTCTGCCTGCTTTTCCTCATAGTTCCCTGAGCCCTGAGGGGAGGGAAGGCTTTGATGAAGACATCCCATTTAGGACAGAATGATCCAAAATCTCTCACTTTCTTCACATTGTCCAATTGTGGGTCTCCGCGTTAGTCTACTGCAAGAGAACACTGAACTATGCACTGATCAATAGGTATATTGATCAGGATGTCACCAGCAGTCATTTTATTGCTATGTTCCTTTAGCAGAACAATACTATTTGTATTTCTCACAGGCTCATGGCCTATCTAGTCTCAAATACTTGGTAAACTGAGCAGTGTCATGCACAGGTTACAGCTCTTACAATGCATCTTAAATCCAATCAGAGAGTGGTTTGTTATTCCCAAAATGTCTTTGCCATATTGCACCAGCATAACTTACAGGCAGGTCACCATTTTACATTACAGGATTCATAGATGGGCTGATGGTTACCTTCCTCCTCTGGTACTGTATGGAGTACATTCCAGAAACTTTAACGCTAGTTAGTAGGGGTGAAGCCTCGAGGTAGGGACCAACTCAACTTCTCTGGATTCCGCAAGGTACATAAATGTCGCCTTCAGCCAAAGGGCCTTATCATCACTTTGTGGCAATCGAATGATAGCCTTGGTAATAGTCTGAGATGTTTGTAGGGTTTCCACCGTGTTATGTGGACAATGACTCAACTGGACATAACCCATTCCTGGCACTAGATGTTTGACTTAGTAGCAAAAGGTGTTGAGTTGGGGCAGTATCTTCCTCATTATTTGTCATCTGTTTATATAGCTTTCATATGTGTCTGTAATTTAGGGAGTTTCTACAGCAATAGGTTTCTATGGGAACCCTCAAATGGTCCTTAGTATTAGTTGTCTCTCCTCATATTGCTTCTCTTATCCCCTCTTCCATCCTTCTAAATTTAATCTTTCATACCAGTCTCCTTCCTTATCTCCCCATAATTATATTTTCTAGCTCACCACATTTGGGATACTTTTCCAATCCTTCTTATTCAATTCTTTATTCAACATCTAACATCTATGGTTGAACTGATTGTAGCATACCTATTGCACACTCAAAAGCTAGGCTCCACATACAGTAGGAAACATTCTTTGTCCTTTTGTGTCTGGGTTACTCCATTCTGGATAATTTCTTCTAGCTACATCCATTTAGGTTAATAAATACATACCACATTTTCATCATCCATTCTCCAGGCTATGGGCATCTAGCCTATCCAGTTTATAGGTTATTTGTAATAGAGCAGCAACGAACATGGTTGAGCAAGTATCTCTGCAGTAGTAAGAAGAGTCCTTTGGGTGTATGACCAGGAGTGGTATAGCTGGGTACTGAGAGGGATAAATTCCTATCTTCCTTTAAGAACCAGCACACCACCACACTAATTTACATAGTGGCTGAACAGGTTTGTACTCTACCAGCAATGAATAAGGGCTCCCCTTTCCCAATATCCTTACCAGCATAAGCTGCTATTTACTTTGTAGCCCTTGGCCATTCTGACTCATGGGAGATGAAATCTCAAGGTGGTTCTGATTACCATTTCTCTGATGATTAAGAATGCTGAATATTTCTTCAAGTGTTTCTCAACCGTTTGTATTTCAGTCTTTGAGCACTGTCTGTTTAGGTCTGTTTCTATTTTTTTGCCTGGGTTGTTTGCTTTTTTTATGTCTAGTTTTATGGAGATCTTTATATATATTTAGATATTATTAGCCATTTATCACTTGTATAATTAGTAAAGATTTTTTCCATTGTGAGACCAGCTGCTCGGGCCAAATGATGATGCCCTTTGCCATATAAAAATTTCAATTTCATAAGGTCATACTTATTAATTGTTGTTTTTAGTGCCTATACTATTTTTATTCTCTTCAGAAAGTCTTTTTCAATGGAAATTAGCTCAAGCCAATTCCCCACTTTCTTGTTTATCAGATTCAGTGCATCTGGTCTTATGTTTAGTTGCTTGATCTATTTTGGGGTTAAGTTTGTGCAATGTCATAAATATGGATCTCTTTGCATTCTTCTACATGTAGCCGAGCAGTTTGACAAGCACTGTTTGTTAAAGATGCTGTCTTTTCTCCAGTGGCATCTTTTCTCTGGCATCTTTGTAAAAATCCAGTGTCCACAGTTAAATTTAAAATACTATACTGAATAAGTATATAGAGAGTAGGCAACCTTGTCTTGTTACTAATTTTAGTGTTAATGCTTTGTGTTGCTCCTCATTTAGGTTGACATTGGCTATGAGCTTGCTGTAGATTGCCTTCATTATGTTGAATTATGTCCTTATATCCCTAATCTCTCTAAGACTTTTAAAACAAAGGGGTATTTGATTTTTGTCAAAGGCCTTTTATATGTCTAATGAGATGATCATGTAGTTTTTGTCTTTCAGCCTACTTATATGGTAGATTATCTTTATTTACCATATAAATTATTATGTTAAGCCATCCCTGAGTCTCTTAGATGAAGCCTACTTGATTATGGTGGATTTTATTTAAAAAAAAAAAAAACATGTTGATGAATTCAGTTTGAAAGTATTTTATGAACATTTTTGCATCTATGTTCATAAGATAACTGTCTATACTTCTCTGTTGGTTTAGGTATCAGGGTAACTGTGATCTCACAAAAAGGATTTGGGCAATGTTCCTTCAGTTTCTGTTTTTTTAGAATAATTTGAAGAGTATTGGAATTAACTTTTCTTTGAAATTCTAGTAGAATTCTATTCTAAAACCATCTAGACCTAGACTTTGGGGTTGGGAGGCTTTTAATCACTGTTTCTATTTTACTAGGAGTTTTAAGTTTGTTTAAATTGCTTGTATGATCTTCATTTAGACATTTATTTCTCCATCTATTGTGATTGAAAGTTTTACTAGGTATAGTAGTCTGGACTGGCATCTGTGGTCTCTTGGAGTTTGTAGAACATCTCCTTGGGCTGTTCTAGTTTTTGAATCTTTTTTTGAAAAGCCAGATGTTATTCTCCTAAGTCAACTTTTATATGTTATTTAGTCTTTTTCCTTTGCAGCTTTCTTTGTTCTAAATGTTCAGCATTTTGATTGTTATGTGTCATGTGGAATTTGTGGTCCAGTCTATTTGGTGTTCTGCATGCTTCTTGTAACTTGATACATACCTCCTTCTTTAGGTTGGGCAAATCTGTCTATGGTTTAATGGAATATATTTTCTCTGCCTTTGACAAGAGTTTCTTCTACTTCTGTTATTCTTATTATTCTTACATTAGTTCTTTTCATAGTGTCCCAAGTTTCTTGGATGTTTTGTGTCTGAGTGATTTTAGATTTAACACTTTCTTTGACTGAGTTATCAATTTCTTCTATCTTGTCTTCAATGACTGGCATTCCATCTTGCATCTTTTGGATTCTGTTGGTGAGGTGTACCTCTGAGGTTCTTGTTTTAGTTCCGAATTTTTTCATGTCCAGTTCCCTCTCAATGTAGCTTTTCCTTATTGACGCTGTTTCCACTTTCTTGTCTTAAACTGTTTTCATTTCGATCCTCCGTTCATGTTTTTATGTGTTTTATTAATAAATTTATTTATATCCTCTTTAGGGACAACTAGCATATTCATAAAGGTTACTTTGAATTCCTTGTCTTGTGCTTCAGCTATATTGCATTTTCTGATCCTCCTGTAGTAGGGTTACTGGGTTCTACAGGAGACAAACTGTCTTGCCCATTCACATGTACTTTTATACTGCTGTCTAGGTTTTTGGATTTAGAATCATTGAGGCGCATCTAGGGATTGATTTTGTTGGTGTGTTGGACTATTGTTTGTTTTCTGCTGCAATGTCTGGATCTTAGGGAAGTGGTGTTGCCTGACTTCCTTGGTGGAGACTTTCTTCAGGTCAGTGAGTGGCTGGGAGAAATAGAGATGCACTAGAAGGGAAGGCTGTGATTGATGGGCTGTGGGAAAGAGCTAGGGTAATCCCACATGCAACAGTAGGACAAGTGTGTGTGTGTGTGTGTGTGTGTGTGTGTGTGTGTGTACAGAGGGATGAAAAAGCTATGGAAACCCTGAGTCTGTACCAAGAATTGGAGTCTTCAGTGACTAGAGTTGAGGTGGGAGGAGGGGGACCTTCAGGCAGGTTCCAATAGGGTTGAGTGGTTAAATAGGAGCAATCGTAGTGGATGACAGGATGGTGAGAATTACTAACCTCAGTCCCAGCTTGGTGTGGCCACCAGGAGTACAGAGGAATGGAGATGGGAGAAGAGGGAGGGCTGAGGGATTATGCAAGAAAGAGCTAAGCTGAGTAAGAACTCGAGTCCCCAGGGAATGGATTAGAGTGAGAGGAAGGGTGCCTGCAAGTTGACTGCTATAAGACTCAAGAAGAAGCTGGAGAGAGCCTAAAGGTGGACAGGAGCAATTGTGAGAATCGCCTACCTTAGTCTCAGCTCAGTGTTGTCAACTGGCTGTCCAAGTAGCAGGTGTTTCTGGCTATCAGTGTCTGACACAAAGGAATGAGGATGGGCTAGAAGGGAGGGCTAGGAGGGTCTAAAGGAAGGAGATGAGTTGGGTGGGCAATCAAGATCAGTTGCCACACTTTCAAATTGAATTAATCACCTTTAACTGGATTTTCTTCAAATTACTCTCTTGAGTTTGTGTAGTTATTAATTCCCATAGGGATTAAACAACTATTGCAAATCTTTTCTTTGGGAGTGTGGAATAGTTTTGCTCATACAACTGCGTTTCTCTAGATAATAGTATTCTACACTGATGTGAAGCCCTCCTATGTCTTCATTTTGCCGAAGATAACAGAAAAGCAAGATAATAGCAAATAACCACTAATGGGTTTCATGTCAGCAGACAGAGAGTATAAGGATCCAGAATGCTCTGCAATTTCTGGCTTTAACCGATTCTAAATTTTTCTAAGAGCAAAGCATATATCCAAAGTGTATCTCTGATAAAATAGTTCAAAAATGAGCTGTCAGCTGCCTTTGCCTCAGAGCATTGGTACTTCTTATCAGCTGCCTTTGCCTCAGAGCATTGGTACTTCTTATCATCAGCTGCCTTTGCCTCAGAGCATTGGTACTTCTTATCAGCTGCCTTTGCCTCAGAGCATTGATTCTTCTTATCATCAGCTGCCTTTGCCTCAGAGCATTGGTACTTCTTATCAGCTGCCTTTGCCTCAGAGCATTGGTACTTCTTATCAGCTGCCTTTGCCTCAGAGCATTGGTACTTCTTAAAAATGTGGATCTCTTCTCTGGGTCAAGGTGACCTTCTTATTATCACAAGGTTTGTGAACACATTCATTTCTACTTCAAAGAAAAACTATGATCTTTGGCTATGACACAAAATTATCAAGAGAAGCAATTTTATAAAGTTATAGCTTCAGTGTAGATCAATTTGGGTAAAAGAAAAGATGAAAGATTCAATTCTGATATAAAATCAGACCAGAGAATCAGAGAAAATAAAATAAAAAATGAAATGTTCTTTCAGAGAAAGTTCTTATGGGGAATTTTAAAATATTGTAATATCAAAATATGCTATACAAAACTATGCTATATCATCATATATTAAATAAATTATGTATGTTTATTTAAATTATTATTTGAAATATTTTCCAGGCTTCATTTGACTTTAATCAAATGCACCCAAGAAAAGGAAAAGCAAAGTGCCTTAGTCAGGGTTCTCTCACTGCAACAAAACACCATGACCAAAAAGCAGCTTGGGAAGGGAAGGGTTTATTTGGCCTATACTTCCATTTTGCTGTTCATCATTGAAGGAAATTGGAATAGGAATTCAAACCAGACAAAAATCTGAAGGCAGAAGCTAATGCAGAGGCCACGGACGGGTGCTGCTTACTGGCTTTCTTCCCATGGTTTGTTCAGCCTGCTTTCTTACAAAACCCAGAACCACCAGCCCAGGGCTGGAACCATTCACAATGGCTGGTCCCCCATCAATCACTAATTAAGAATTAATTCATCTGGATCTTATGGAGGCATTTTCTCAATTGAGGTTCCCTCCTTGCAAATTACTCTAGCTTGTGTCAAGTTGACCTAAGAGTAGGCAGCACTCAAAACCAAATTTAAAAACTAGTTAGTTTAGTAAAACATTGTCTCTACCTAAAGAGGATTAAAAACTCTTTCCTATTTTTATCTATAGTCTTCATTTCTCTGCTTTAGTATAATGTACTTGGATGGTAGAGGTTCTGAGTCTGACACAGTAACTTGAGATTTCCAAATTCCCTCCTGCTCTTTGGAAACAAGTTTCACTCTAAGCTGTGTGGAAAGCCTGCCTCTTCACATAGAAAGCAGTCCAGGCAGAGGCCATTTTCATTTCTGTTCAAGAACAAGTGCAATAAAAGAGCAAATAGAATTTTGTTCATGAGTATAGATGACTCAAATGTGAAATTAAATAAACCCCAGTTACTAAGCTGAAAAAAATAGATATGGAACCAATAAGGGTTAGTTACAAGTATTTGGATCTGTGCCATAATTCTGAGTGCATCTGTTGTATCTCTTGTCTATCACATGCAGAAGTATTGTATCAGGCTGAGTGAATGCTTATGGGCAAAGCACGTCTTGGCCACAGCCAGCAGACTAGCTAGAGATTACATGAAAGCAGGAAATTCATTTTCAGCTTTTTCACTACCTATTCAGTCTGCAATTTTCTCTATCTATGTATTTTTAAAGCATAGAAAATGTTGATTAGTAAAGGCATTAGCATATACTCCAGGTTGTGGCATAGGAGGTAAATTATCCATTTTGCCAGAAGACATTAAAATATACCTGGATTTAATTTGTTGAAATAGGAGTATGTATTTGAAACTCATTCTGAGTTCCTTTGCTTGCTTTGGATAATTGCTTCTTTTAATGATATCTTTTTATTTGCGAGAATTTTATACATGTATGCAATGTAAAATAATCACATAAATCCTGTTTCCTTCCGACAAGTCTGCCTGGGTCTACTTCAGCATGCCTTCCCTCCTCCAAATGTCATGTCTTCATGTTTTCTTTCATTTTTATTTTCTTTTTATTCTTATTCTTATTCTTATTTTGTATAATCCACTAAGTCATTGTCGCTTGTTATGTGTGTGGGAGTGGGGCATTTCACTAGAGCATGGAGTACCTACCTACCAGTTAAAACACCCTAAAAAACAAAATAGCTTCTATCAACCGCCAATAGGTAAGGGTTGGGGCCTGGGAAGCATCTCCACCCTCTGACAGAATTCTGACTGGATTGATCATGTGCATGTGGTTATCTTGGAGAGATAACCACAGCTGCAGTAAGTTCATGAGGGAGAAAGACATGTCATGCACAGATACCAGCATATTACAGCCCTCTTTCCCACCATCAGCTCACTCTTTCTTTCCTCCTTTCTTTCTTTCCTCCTTTCTTTCTTTCCTCCTTTCTTTCTTTCCTCCTTTCTTTCTTTCTTTCTTTCTTTTTTTCTTTCTTTCTTTCTTTTCCTTCTTCTGTGGTGTTTCCTGAATTCAGGAGGTGGGATAGATGTGTGCGTGGGTGCCTGTGTGTGTGTGTGTGTGTGTGTGTGTGTGTG
>JADRCD010156893.1:195-27590 GCA_019843815.1 Montemys delectorum | reverse complement strand
CTTGTTTCCAAAGCTTTTGTGGTGTTATTGCCATGTTAATTATTACAGCAAATGATAAAATGTGCAAAATGGTCTCCCCCACTTAATGACATAAATAAGTGAAGCAATTAATTTTACACAATAAAAACAAGCAATACAATAACTTACAAATTTGGAGTTTCTTCATTATTACATCAAATTGCAAAATGGAAACATGTAATTTCAAAAGGCTCATAAGTAAAAATGGAAACACAGCTGATGCCACATCCGCTTGTGGGCTGCAAAATAATGTGGGGTTTTGTGCAGTGTGGAACAGTCAACATCTTTTAGACACACCAGGCCAGATACATTCCGAAACTATAAATCTTCAAGCCATCCCGATGATCTAAGTCATTTATGTGCTGTAATGAAAAACAAAACAGCTTCGTGTTGCTCTTCGATGTGAGTTTGGCATTCTCGGAGTTACCTTGCTTAGGACACTCAGCTCCACTTATCTGTAGTTGCAGAAGCTGCAAGCCTGTGATTGATCTTGTAACTCCAATATCTTGAGAGAGATAAGTAGGGAAGCAAATTCCCCGAGAGGGCTGACAACAGTTTTTAAAATGAAATGTGTATACACTGAGCCTGACAAACTCTATTGCCCACCATCTTTGAAACCGTCAGTTTCTGAGGTGACATTTGATTCTGTGTGTTTGTTTTGGTGAGTGAGAAAGTAACACATATTTTCTTTGACATCTTGTGCAATTTTGCAAGGATTCAGGGCACATTCCCTGCTTTGCATGGAAAATGTATTTGCGTAGTTGTCAGAATGATGGACAGGGGAGCGAACGGTAGGACAGAGCGTTGATCTTTGCTTGTTATTACATACAATAGCCTGGTAGGAATCATGATGTGTTGGTGAGACAAACTGTGTCCCATTCTGGAACATATTAAGTTTGTCTCCAGGACACACATGACTTCGCTAGGGTGACGAACCTCATTCATAATAGATGCTAATCTTTTCAGGGCTGACTGATGACAGCACTTCCTGCCCTTCATGGAATTAGAGCTGGGTTTTATCAAAGGACTCAAACTGCCTGCTAATTAGACTAATTCCCTTCATCATGAATTATTTATTTCCATTGGTAACCGATCACTGTGACATTAATGGGTTCTGCTCAGCTTAGTTTCATACCAATACACACTAGGAGTTAAATGTTTAAAAATTCCTGATACTTCAGTCCAGGTCAAGTATATCTCTAATATTTGACAGATTCGACGGAGCTTCGATGATTATGTTTTAGGAGCAAATAAAATGGGATGGAGTTCCAGATTTTGTTTAGATAGGAAACCAAATCCATTTTTCCCCTCTGCTCAGGTATCTCCTTGCTTGGCCAGAACATGTCATACTATGTTGGGCTGTATACTCTGGGCTGCAGAGAATTTTGTCAAGGCTACACATAGTACATGAAGTAGATACAATGAGTTAGCCAGATAGAAGTGATATTTCACTCTTTTAATATCCTTTGATACAAAATTAAGAGTGTTAATATCTTACTTATTTTGTTAACTTATTTATAAGTGCCCTTTTGTTTTTTCTTTTGAGACAGGGTTTTAATATGTGCTCTGGCTGGCCTGGAACCCTGTAGACGAGGCTAGCCTCATATTCACAGAGATCTGTTTAACTCTGCCTCCCAAGTATTGAGATTAAAGGTGTGTGTCACTATGCTTGGCTTTATAAGAAAGCAGTTTTAAAAATATTATCTTTTATTAAAGAGCTGAATGGTTCACCTGTTAACATCTAAATTATGTATCGATCAGTATTTCCCAGTGTGATACCCAGTCCATAGAAGCACTGCTGCTAAGAGCAGAGTTTTCTGGGCCTCATATGACCTGTTAAAATAGCAGTTTTCAACCTGTGGGTCACAACCCCTCTGGGGCTCTCATATCAGATACCCTGAATATTAGATATTCACGTTACAATTCTTTTTTGTTTGTTTGTTTGTTTGTTTTTTCAAGACAGGGTTTCTCTGTGTAGCCCTGGCTGTCCTGGAACTCACTCTGTAGACCAGGCTGACCTCCAACTCAGAAATCCGCCTGCCTCTGCCTCCCAAGTGCTGGGATCAAAGGCGTGCGCCACTACCGCCCGGCTCACATTACAATTCTTAACACTAACAAGATTACAGTTGTGAAATAGCAACAAAGTAATTTTATGGTTGGGGGTCACCACATCACTAGGAACTGTATTAAAAGGGTTACAGCATTAGGAAGTCTGAGAACCACTGGGTTAGACTCTGAGAATGGTGTCTTAGCATTGCATTATTAACCCATAGCTTAACATGGTGGGATATGCCTACGGTCCTATCACTCAGGAGACTGATACAGGAGGATATAGAGTTTGAGGCTAGCCTGAGCTACATAGTAAGACTCCAAATCCGATAAAACAAAACAAAACAAGACACCCCACACATGACATTTGATTCTTGAATAGTGTAAGAGCTACTGACATTGGTTAAATCAAAAGCTGACAAAACACGTCTAAACTCCAGAAAACAAACAAGAAAATAAAACTGATCAATATTTTCTTAGGATTATTAAGCAAGTGTGCAAGGGACAGATGCTCAGTGGAAGGGTTGCTTCTGGAATTGGCATCAGCAGCTATTTCATCAACACAGAGAAGATGCATCATCTGTAACAAGTGGCCGTTAAGTCAGAGCACAAAGGCAGTCTCTGAATGTCAGACCCGAGTGTCAGTCATCACCCCTTGCTCAGGGGACACAGTGGACAAAGGCCTCAAGGCAGGTGCCCTCACACTCCCTGTTCAGAGAGGTAATTGGAGTCAGGTGGAGAGGCTGCTGTGCACACACTAGGCACATGGTCCACAATAGGTACCTGGGTCATTATGGAGTGAATTGTGGGAAATGCTCAGGGAAAAAAAGTGCAAAGAGGGCTGGATAATGAGCAGTAACTGGAGATGTGGTGACAAATGCTGAACAAAAGTGTCATGTTGTCCACAGTGCAATATGTCAAGACCACAAATCACAGGTGCTGTGCAAACAGCTACAGTTTCCACACAAATCTCTCCATCGAGATGACCGTGTCAAATGGCAGGCACCTGTGTGATCAGAGGGCTGGGCTGCCAGCAGAGTCAGTTGTAACAAGGAACAAACGTCCTATGCGCTCTGACTAATTCCCAGCAAACACCATCACGAGTCTGTTTTAAAGCCTAGGGAGTCTTTTGGATTTTCCAGGAAACAGCAACACTGCAAAACTGAATTAAAAAAAAAAATAGTCAAAGACACAGAGAGCTATGTAGCCAAGGGAGCATGTTGTAGGGTTTTGACTTATGGGTACACCATCAGCTGGGTTACCGTTGCCCAGAATATGCACTCATAGATTGAAGAGGTAGGCATGAACTTTTCACCAGGCTCCCTATATCTAATCTGATAAAATTAGGCTTCTAAAATTATACCCAAAGGAATTATGGACTCACAAAGAGTTTAGAGGTGTTTTGTCAACTATTTATGTGAGCAAGTGGCTCATGGTACCTGAGATCACAAGATGCTATGTTTCAACCTGAGGAAAAAACAGGGCCTATCTGGCTGTTGGAGAAGGGAGGAAAATTGAAGTTTTTCATTTGTTCCCCTCCTCGTGCCATGTGGCTTGTCTTCAACAGTCTGTTTTCACACAGACAGCCCACATCCCTATTTACATATGTTTGAGAAAATCTTGGAGGGCATTTCATTATCTGATGCCGCTCCTCAAGCCACTGGGATTTAATGCATTGTATTGATCTGCACATGTCAGTGTACTAAATTGCTCTCCTCTCCCTTTGCCCCCCATTCAGCCCTTCTGTGAGTCACTCTGCAGCTGGAGTCATTTCGTATTGAGAAGTTCATTCATGTGTTAATATCAGATATTTTGAATGGATCTCACTGGCAAACCTTCCACAAGGCAGAGAATATCATTTAAATCACAGAAATAAAGATTTTTTCCCCCCTAAGAATAATAAAAAATAAAGCTGTCCAGGGCTGCTGGCCAGGGGTGACAAATGTTTCCATGAGACTCAGGCCTGATTTCATCTGCTGGTTTTTATAGCAGCCCTTGAGGAGAGCTCTAGGAGATGTTCTGGCTTGCATAGACACATGCATGTTTCCAACAGCTTTGGGAAACCATGTTGTTTGTCTATATCTGAGATACTTTCTGATCACCAAAGGAATCTTCCCTTCCTCCCTTCCTCCCTCCCTTCCTCCCTCCGTCTTTCCCTTCCTTCCTTCCTTCCTTCCTTCCTTCCTTCCTTCCTTCCTTCCAGTTTTGAAGTATATTTTTATTAAGGAACGCTTTATAAATGTTAAAGATTGCCGCTGGTGAGATGGCTCAGTGGTTAAGAGCACTTCAATTTTCAGCAACCACACAGTGGCTCATAACCATCTGTAATGGGATCTGATACCTTTCTGGTATGTCTGAAGAGAGCAACAGGGTACTCACATACATAAAGTAATTAAATCTTAAAAAGAAAACCAAAACCAAGATTATTTAAATATGCTTGCATCAGTAAGCCATATGATCCCAGGCATCTTCTGCCCCATCTGCAGATCATAGTCCCAGTATGAAAGGGGAAAGTGAATGGCGTGAATGCAATGTTCAAATTAGTGACCAAGGGAAGTTGTAGGGCAGGATTTGAAGTCTGAAATGCAAAAGCTTTCAGTCGGGTCTGGAGTCTGGGTTGTCATGGCTGCCTTAGACACCTGAATTGGGGGTAGTAACTAAGACTACAGATGCTGGGCGGTGGTGGCGCATGCCTTTAATCCCAGCACTTGGGAGGCAGAGGCAGGTGGATTTCTGAGTTCAAGGCCAGCCTGGTCTACAGAGTGAGTTCCAGGACAGCCAGGGCTACACAGAGAAACCCTGTCTTGAAAAACCAAAAAAAAAAAAAAGACTACAGATGACATAAGCTTTCAAGTTCCATCTTGGGAATGGGCTTGCCAATGGATGATGTTTGGGATCAGCTGAGTTCTGCACTCAACACATTGGAGTCTTTATGATTTGTGAGGAACTCCTTAAGTTACAAGCTTCTTGCTAGACAACTAACAGGAGGCTTTGCGTATTGACCTGGAGACTTCTCGATTACAAGTTGAGTTGGGGCTTTAATATTGGAAGGAATTCTGTACCATCATATCCTCTAATGTAGAACAGAGACCAACAAACAAGACAAAACAAAAACAAAACTCAACTTAGATTCAGTAGACCAAAGCAACTGTAGATACCTTGGCAAAGATTCATACTTCCTGAAATTTTCTCTTTCCCTTTGAGCTAATTAGCCAATCATGTCAGAGTGTAAAGCCAACTTGCACCAATGGGATGAGAGGCAGTCACCACCAATGTCAAGGGTAAAAGACTGGAGTCATGTTGACTCTGGTGTCTTCCTAGCCCAGTTTGGGTTCAAATTTTAAGCCACTCCCTGGTCTCGTTCCCTTTAAGGATGAGTCACAGGAACCAGATTTGTCTTTCTGCTGCAAGCAACCAGGAAACTAGGCAAATTCTATGGGCAACTATTCATAGACATTAGGCAGAAGAGCTCAGAGCTCTGATACTTAGGGTATAAAAACGATACAGCAAATTCCACTACCAACCTCGGCTGGTTCACACAGTTTCCAGAACACAATGCAAGAATCCAAGTATAGTAGGTTTATTGAGAAGGAGACTGGGAGGCCTCAGAGCCTGGAACTTAAAAAGCCCACCTTCTGAAAGGGAGAACACTGCAGAAATGGAGCTACAGCAGTCTGCATGGGATAGTGCGGTGTCTTTGCCAGCTTCTAGGCTGCGCATGTGTGGGATAAAAGAGTCCACAAGCCAGAGTACAGCATGGGCGGGGACTTGCAAGTTCACAGGGGGTGGGGGTGGGGGGAGGTGTGTGGGGGGTACCGCTAAACTACCAGCCATTCAGCAAGTAGCTCGTTAGTCAAAGCAAACACAATACTATTTAAAGAAAAGCAAACATGCAGACATTCAGCAACATTACATTCATAATATCCGGAATCCAAGGGATGAGAAAAACCACCGGACTTACCACAAAGAAGAAAAATGTAACCTGTAATCAGAAGGAAAAAAAAAAATAGATAGAGGCAAGGTCTGCAGGCAGAGCTAAAAGAGAACGGTGCTGAAATAGATTTTTTTTCAGACAGGATCTCACTAGGTACCTCAAGTGGTCTCAGATTTTCCCCACCCTACTTCAGAAACACTTACATAGTCAAGTTCGTTGTTGCTGTATTTATTCATAATATTGAGGAAGTCAAATCAGCCTGCATGTCTATTGACTAGTGAATGGAAAATGAAAATATAGTATGTACATACAGTTGGATTTTATTTAGCTACAAAGAAAAAGAAATGTTCAGGGATGGGAAAACTAATGGAACTGGAAGATACCCGGGGGGCGTCCCAAGCCCCACCCCCCACCCCCCAAACAAATGACACCGATGCTGATGCGGAGTTGCTGTGCATCACCAGGAGCAAGAGTTACATGGGGGAGGAAGGGTTGATTCGGCTTCTGGGTTACAGTCTGTCATCGAGGGAAGTCAGGGCAGGAACTTACCCTGAACCTGGGACAGGACAGCAGCTGGCTTAACTTACAGTAGCAATGCAAACATCAAGCCAGGCTGCATGCTGGCCACCACAGGAGAAGGACTCACAAGACACCGCCCCTAGCTAGAGCTGTTGGCAGCTGATGGCTGCGGGTAAAGAGAAGATCAATTTTTTTAATGGATGTGGCTACTGGTAGACTGTCCATGTGCTAGTGGATGGTCTGATACCCAGGCACACTCAGGCAGCATTCCATACAGAAAGAGGAAGAGGAGGAGTCAGAAGAAAGGGGAGGGGGAGGGGAGAAGATAAAGGCAGAGGGGAATGGGATTGGTTATTATCAAGTTATATTGTTTATATGTATGAGATTGTCAAAGAATAGAAAATATTTTTAAATTATTCATAAGAATGTCGGGGTTTCTATTTTGATATAAGTGTTGGGACAAAATCTATTTCTAGAAATAAAGGGAGATATCCGAGGTGATTCAGGGAATAATTTACCAAGCAATACGAAATCCTAAATGCATGTGTTCTCATTATCAGAGCTGTGAAATACACAAAGCAAAAAGGGACAAAGCAAGAAGGAAACCAGATGCGCGGTGACAGCTGGTCATGAGAACCATGTTCTCTGAAAGTAAACAGTCCTCAGCAGCACAGGCCATTCAACTCAATACTGAGCAACCTGACTGAAGAGATGCTTGTAGGACATGCCGCCCAGCCATATCAAGATACATACTCAACCCTACATCTTTTTAATACACCATGTGCTGAGGCCATAAAAAGTTAATATCAAAGTAGTGAAAGGGATTAAAATTGTGATAAGAGTGCTCCCCGACCACAAGGGAATTGAGTGCAGAATTGGTGCAGGCACAAGTTGGTGATATTCATCCTCTGGACACACTTTCAGGTCTAGTGGCTCTCTCTGGCTCTGGAGCAGCTATTTTGTGCATTACTAGGACTTTCTTCGAGCAGCTGCTTTGAAACTGCTAGTCCATGCCTACCAAGTTCACTTCCCCGTGGAGCTCCCGGCGTCTCATCTCTCTGAGGGAGAGTCATGAAGCCTGTTCTCCCGCTGTCCACAGAGCAGGCACACGTTGCTAATGATAGTCTAGAAAGACTTGATGATCCAGGTCCCCAGGCCCAGCCCTGGCTGCCTGCGCTTTCCTCCCTGCAAGCAGGTCTCAGAAGCATCCAAGTCCCAAAGTCTTTTGTCCCCAGCAGAGAGCTGTAGCCTAGACAGGAAATAAGCAAGGAGTCCTCAGGAGTAGTGTGGGTGAGTCAGGACAGGCCTGTGGGGGTCGTAGCATCTACCTTTCTGATCATCTTTTTTTGTTAGCTTTTATGGACTTGGGTTTGTTTGTTTGTTTATTGATTGATTGATTGATTTCAAAAGACCCCCAAACATCTCCTGAAATGCTTGCTGGGTTTTTAACCCATTTCCATAGATAGCAGCAGATAGAAGTAGATCCAGGGACCCAGGGCACAGATCCAGGACACAGATTAAAGTTAGGAAAACAAATGCAGCAGACAAAACACTAAACAGGGGACGGCCACACGGTGGTACAAGTCTTGCTTTTTATTCACTCTGAGATGTCCATCGAATTTCTATATTCTCTGAGGCTTGGTTTCCACACTCAGAGAATGGACACACATGCAAATCTTGTCAGCTGTACCCTGTGCACAGGAAGCAACACGCATGCATGCATACATACATATATATATACACACATTCTTATCTTATTTAATCAGATAATACTTGTAAAATGTCTGCTATCCCCAGAACGTAGTAAGTGCACGATAAGCAATACAAAGTAGACGAAGTCCTTGACCTGGGAGCGGAGGGTGCTCTCCATAGAAGAAGGGGTCTCAGAGAATCAGAGCAAAGTCACTTTCCAAACTTTGTCTTATAATAGAAGTAGGGAGAGGGTTTAAAGCAAACAGGCTTCTTTAAGAAAATTAGAAAGATAACTCCACATTGTTTTGTTTTCTTTTCTTTTCTTTTTTCTTTTTTATAAGGAACTTGCTGTCACTTTGGTCTTCTTGGAAGCAGAGGTCACTTCTTTCTCATGACTTCTAATAAGAAGTCTATTTTCTCTTCAAAGCGGGGACTTCTCTGCTCCTCTGCTGTGGTGTCCCCTGAGGTAAACATGGAGGTTAGAGCTCACTATACATTCTGAGGCCTGTACACACATCCTAAATATAGTAGCCAGATGATTGCTTAATTTAGCTAGCAATGGCAGATTGTTGACAAAGAATGCCTGCTGAGTCCCAATGCCTCGAAACGTGGCATTTGTGAAGCAAATCATATCTGCAGAAATGACTAACAATGCCATTCACTTCATATAGTGACATAATATTTAGCTCTGTCACTGGAGTCTAATTGCCTTATTTTTACAATGTTAGTACTCTATTGATAAATATAGATTACCTGGATCCAGTCAGTCCTGCCGCAGGGAGAGCAGCAGTTGCAGACTGAATCTGTTGGGCTTAGGAAACTCATAGCCTACAGTACAGGCCATCTGTTCTCCAACACTTGGTTACTGGGATGGTGTCTAAACACAAACGGCTCATAAACGCATCATTTTACTGACTTGATATTTAGTGAATAGATAATCCAAGAAACTTAAGCAATTAATTTTACACAACAACTTAAACCGTCAAGGGCCCTGCAAATAAAATCCTGTTGCTTGGTCAGTGTGCTATGGGTTGGAGAGCTAAGCTTGTCTCACCTTCTTTTATGTTTCATAGGGGATGCCTGCACTCCCAGATCCTGCCTCCTGTACTTAGCCACTGTTTGGGATGAAAGTATGCCTCATCCTTCAGGAGTATGAGAATATAACAGGGTCCAGGGAATCCCACTCTACTTGGCTTTAACCAAAATTCAAAACCACTGACTGTTCGGACTGATTAGTCCAGGTGTTTGAAGACTGAATCTACCTGTGCATCTCCCTCATCCCTGAGGTATGCTTACCTCACCATTAGTCCATGGATCTGAGGCTCCCTATGGGCCACACTGGTCCTGGTGAAGAGAAAGTGCATCTATCTCCTTAGAAATTCAGGAAGACCTCTCACAGGCCTATCTCAGGTCATGGGTTTAGAAAGCTCTTTTTGGCCATGCCTAGCTTCCCTACTCACTCTTCATGCGAAGCTCATAGCCAGTTTGGGGGGGGGGGGAGTTAGGTTAGCTCCAGGAACCCAGTAGGCCATCATGGACCCAGATGGCAGTGATACCTGAGGGAAAGGCTGATGGGCAGGCAAAGAAGATACCACCTTGCTATGAGTGTGTGTGTGTGTGTGTGTGTGTGTGTGTGTGTGTGTGTGTAAAGACCACAAGGAATGGTTCAGAATGCATGGGGATTCCTGATGAAGAGGTTTTTTTGGATGCAGAAAAGCTTCAAAAAGAACCACTAGGTAGAGCTTTAAAGATGGGCAGGCTTTAACTGGAGCAAGAAAATTTCATGTATGAGTTTCTCTTGTATAAAAATACTTTTTTAATCATTACAGTTGTTTCATTAAAGAAAAGCATCAGTGGGGATGACATTGGCCTCTAGAATTATTCTGTGAATAAGAAAGTGTCTTTCTAAACTCTGAGGTCAGGGAGCACGCCTAGTGAAGTGCTTCCTTGGATGGAGCCAAAGCTGGTGTATTCATGAGGGTCTGGACTTTTCTGGTATTTCTAAAATTCCTGCTTTAGCTCAGGCCTTGACTGACCTGCGTGGAGGTTTCAGGGTGAGCTCATCCCCAAGCATCGCAGATCCTCCCCTGGATCCCCGCCCTGGTACACACTGGATAGTGTCCAGCAGGCTTTAGTGTTCATTTGTTCACTTGATTAAGTCTCAGGAGACCATGTCATACCTTTGCCCTTAATCAAAACCAAAGTATGTTTGTACCTCAGATTATTTCCAGAAAATAAAGTCTCCATTCTAGTAAAAACCTCATGTTGTAAACTGTAGAATCCCCAAAGTTACATACTGTCCTTATATCTGGAACCAAAGCACTTAGTTAAAATGCTGTGTGCTCTCACCAGAGGGACTTCAAGTCCCCCCTAGAGCTGCCTCTATTGGACTGAGGAAATACCATCAGCTAGTACGTTAGCTTTCTATTACTATAACCAAATATCTGTGATGGAACTAATTTTTTCAAATCTGATTTTTAATGATGGTTCTTAAACACTTTAACCTTCCTTATAGCTTACCACCCACTAGAGGTAGTGGAAAAGAAAAGATACGGGGGAAGTAGACCTGTTTAGAAAGGTTCTCTGGAGCAACTTCCATCTGTGTTGTCTGGAAATCAGCAGCTCGGTTCACAGGTTAGCAGGCAGCAGCAGCAGCTTAATCCACGCGCAAATACCTCATGGATACACCAGCAGTCCAGTTCGGTAGAGTCCGGCTAGCAACAGCGGTGACATGACCTAGCAGAGGGACCTCAGCTCAGTCAGGCCTCAGCCTCAGCTTGAGTCAGCAGGAGGGACCAACAGGAACACCAGAAGAAGTTTTAGTCTGTGCTTCTCAGGGAAGCAAAGATCAGCGAAGACTTGAGACCTACAAGTGTCTCACAGTTAGCTGTACCAGCAACCCAAGCTCTGTCTCCATCACTCCATGGAGTCCTATTTATACTCTCCAAATATCACATGTCATCCACTAGCCTTACCTCAGCATGGATCCTGCCTCAGCACAAGTCTTGCCTCAGCATGTGCGTCCAATCAGCCCAAGTTCATGGAAGTGGCAAGAAACTGCAGCACACCACCAGAACTTTTTTTGGTATGTTTCTCTCTATGGCGTCCCAACAAATGCAGCTCAACTACTCAGTGTAAGGTGGACCAATACGTGTGTGTCATTAGCAAAGAATCCTTCATCACGAGTCCTTTCATGTGTTTGCTTTAGCAGTTCCTGTGTCTGCTTCAGTGAAACGTTCCTTTACGAGTCTGCTTTAGCCTTTCACACCCGTGTCCACTTTAAGAAAACATTCCTTCGTGTGCTTGCCCCAGCAAAACACCGTCCAACTGACTTTCCCAAGAACCCTTAAGTTCCCACTTCACTGTTATAATTAACTTTAGAAGAAGAAAAGGTTTATTTAACTCACAGTCTGAAGGTTCCAGTCTAAGACTAGATTAACTCTTCGCTTTGTGGATGAATCCGTCCATGTGGGAGATACTGAGTGGCAATGGGTGGGACTTCCTGGTGGAGCAAAGTGCTTGGGTGGTAGTCAGGACACAAGAGAAAGAGGAAGGAGCCCGAGTATGTCAGTCTCCTTCAGGACCCCACAGTCATCCGCAGCACCTAAGGCTCCTTCTCGGTGCCCCAGAGACCAAGCTTTAATTAAGTGCAGGACTCTCTAGCAGGGTTCTCTTACAAAAGAAAGTTTTCTAAGGTAAAAAAAAAATCATGAAAAAGGCTATTTTTATTTGTTTTCTTCTTCTTTAAACAAATCTGTTGGACTTTTTGGATCTTTTAGAAACCACTTTCATCTTTGACTAACATGAGAGTTCAGAGAAGAATGACAATAGCTCATAGCAGGAACTATTGTATATACTTTATTTTTATATACTTTATATACATATGATATAGTATAAAGTATATAAAATATAAATGCCTTATTATGTATAAAGCATATTTATATATACTATGTTATATACTTATTTAATATGTACCATATTTTATATCCTCATCTTAACTTCTGTTTTGGAAGGTTTTGTCTACTTTCTTAATTTTATTTGTTCTAAAGTCACCTCTAATCATTTTCTAGGGGTAGACTATAAATGAATTCATTTATTAAAGCAACATACATAATATCTACTTAAATGGCTTCACAGGCTGACTCAGTAAGATTTTTTTTGAGTACTTCTATGAATCATCTCACAAAAGTCTTAATGGTAAAACTAAGATGCTTTAGATGGTGAAGTGCTTTAACTGGTTCTTTCAGCACATCTAAGAGGTGAGAGTGTGAGCAGCTGTGTAAGAATCTATCATCACTCAGATCCAGAAGGTGCTGGGGTGACCAGGAGTTGACAGAACTCATCCTTAGGTCCAAAGCACTTAGAGATCCTGGGTGCTCCTGGGATGAAGTTCTCTGTGTTGATTGAGTGATTGTTTTTTAAATACTACATAATTTGGGAGATTGCGAACTCATTCAGAGCTCAACTCTTGACCTGAAATTCTTGTGGAAGGGTCTCTAGGAGGACAGCCCTGACATTTTATTCCTGTTGTTGGGAAAGGGTCCTATACATCTCCATAGAAGGTGGGTGAAGATCGATGGGTCGATTCTGCACTGATGACTGAGGTGCTCCGGATATTTTAGAAACCCAAGGTCTAACTGACACACATAGTTAAGAAAACCCTTTAGAACAATTCAAAGTTGAGAGAGTCTCCTGTAAGAACTGACTCGGAAGCTCAACATCGTCAGCAGTTGGCAGTCAGTCCCTTCTCTCTGTTATAAGTCTGATAGTTCTTCACATCATCACCAGCCCTGTTGCCAGCTCCTTCTGTTTATGTCTGACATTTCTCCAGACTGGCTTTCCTTTTTGTTAAAAATGGTGGCCAGCAATGACTGCCTCTCAACTCCTGGAAGAAAGCATCAGTTGTTCGTCACCTATTGGAGCTTTCTTCTGCTTAGACCAACCTTTGTCTCATGCTCACCTCTGAACCAACCAGCAGAGACACGTGAGTAGGACAATGCCATTTCTGCTAGGACAAAGTCAAGGGTACCTCAACTATGTAGTTAGAAAGTTGGACATGGTAGAAAGATGGGAAAAAAGGAAGAAATATATAGTTCAAGAATATGGGGAGGGGTGGAGAGAAAAACAAAGAAAGCTTACACTACCATTACCATTAAAATTTTGGGGGAATCATTTCAGGTTTTAGTCCATGAAGACTCTCTATTATTCCTCCTTCCATAAAGTGTCACAATGGCAACCACTGGCAGAATTTACTGTATCCTTGCTATTTTTGATCCTCCTGCATGATGCCATATCATAAGGCAATCCTACCTTTCCTGCAAACCGAGGCAGGAAGATGCAATATGGAGACCAATCAAGGCAACATAGGCAACACGATGAGACCTCAAAAAGAAAACTCCTAGGTATTAGGCAATGGTCGATGAGCCAAGAAGATAAGGCTCACAGCAAAGCACATGGACAACAAAAGAATACCAGCAGCCCTACTCTTCAGTTAGATTACTGCAAATGAAGAAACAAAAGACAGCCCGCAGGCTGGAGATGTACTTCAGTTGGTAGTGTGCTTGTCTAGCATGCTCAGAGCACCACATCAACTAGGGGTGGGAGCCAACATCTGTAATCCTAGTACTCAGGAGGTGGAGGTGAGAAGATCAGATGTCTAAAGTCACCCTTGGCTGCACAGTGAGCTTGAGGCCAGCCTTGCCTACCTAAGTACAGAGATGTTTTTGTGTTGAGTACAAACCAAGAACGGTGATGCCCAAGATGTCAAGAAAAAGCAGCAACAAGAAGGTTCACATTGAGTAGCCTCTATTTCACAGTTGGATTCAAAGACCCTCCAATGGAGAATGAGTCACTAGACTAGATTGGCTTGCTACACTCAGCTTTATATTGGGACTCTAGAAATTTCTGTTGATGCAAACAACGCAGTTCGCTATAAGAGAACTCTTAAAGAAGCCCTCCCTCCTCCCATTCTCTTTAATCACAAGGTCCTGATAGGCCTTTGCCTTTCCTTCAAGCCTGGGGAAAAATGCAAATTCTTCAATAGAGTCACCAGACCCAGCCTTTGAATCTAAGAATAAGAATCCTTTAAATTCATTTTGCAAAATCACTTCTATTGATTGTCTCTCCTTGGGGGTCTATTCTCCTCAAGTATTTTTGGAGCCTCTGTATTTGACTACAAGTCTGCATGAATAATAAAATCTCCCAAGAGCAAACAAGTTCATGTTTTGTGCCACTTATGAAGTTGATTGTTGTTATAAAAGCAATGTTTTGCAACCAGAACTCTTGGCAGAGCCTGTGACGGGGACTGCCAGAAAGATGCTGTGGACTTTCTTCCTTCTCTGTATGTTTCTTCTTCATATAAAGCATTAGTGTGCCTTTTATATAGCACACTCCACCATTAACATCTAGGGTGTTGTTAGCAAGGTGCGCAACGGTCTGATATGCGGAGCTGCATCAACATCCATAGTTCACTCATCACAGACCGTGGTGACGTGCTTCCCTTGGAGTGACAGAGCTTTAACTACAATAAACTGTAGAAACGCATGAAGCCTCTAGTCCTGGATAAAAAACTTTTCCTCCTTGGTCCTCTGAACACTTGGGGCTGGAAACTTACTCGCTTCTCAGTTTTGCCTTGCTCAGCCGTCTTAGGAAGCAGTGACTATTCTAAGGCACAGGCGTTCCCAAAGGAGTCTTTTTATCAGATTCCTCCATGACTGGCCTTGAAAGTGGCCCTTGCTGAGAGCTTTGGAAACTTTGGAGATCTGAGTTTCAGGTTTGGAGAAAAGAGAGGATGTTTTCCTTTAGCTGCTCTATATGTTGTATTGTCCCTAACGAGTGTTGGGAGAATCTTTTTGTACATTGTGAAGATGTTTCTCTGTCCTGCCTCATCTGCCTAAGGCATTTTCTGATTGGCTTGAATAAAAAGCTGACAGCCAATAACTAGGCAGGAAGTGGAAGGCGGGGCTTCCTGGTAGAGAGAGAGAGAGAGAGGGACTGTGGGGAAAAGATGAGACACTAGGATTGAGTTAGTGGATTTTGTCCTGCTGGCCTAAGCTTTTAAAATGTACAAGAGCCTGTGTCCTTATTTATTAAGCTGGCAGGTCTATAGAAGTTATCAGCAGACGAGTGCTGTGAAACTGAATGTCAATGAACAGGCTTTGGGAGACGGGCTGAGGATGGAGCCCCGCTGAGGATGGAGCCCTATTTTGGAAGCAAGAAACAAAGACCCACGCCAAAGCTGACTACAGAAGACAGGGTGTAACTGCTTCCCAGAGGCTTCTCTTCTCCCTCGGGGCTAAACACTTGAGCCCCAATTTTATGAGAATACATAGGAACAACTTCCTCGAGAAGGTTTAAGAAGTTCAGGTTGGGCCGTGGCAGATGTGGGTGGTTTCTTATGTGGACATTATAAAGCTTAGCTGTTTCTTGAAATCTCTATTTCTTGGATCTGGAAGAAAAAACAGAAGATGAAAATAAAGCTCAGTGGCAGAGTATTCAGCCATGTCGAATTCTATTCACAGCTCTCCTTCAACACCCACGCCCTTGTCTGCGTTGGCGATCAACTTATTAAAGGAGACAAAGACAAGCCATTAAAGATTCTTCGATGACACCATAAAACAAAACTGAACCAGATTCCCACTTTGCTTGTGACCTGATCAAAAACATTTTCCTTCTTATTTGAAACAAGAGAAGATCATCCATCTTTCTTTTTCTTTAAAAAAAAAGAAAAAAAAGAAAAAAAGTGGGGGGACTTTTTTTTTCTATTCTCAGGCTGAAGGCTGGTATGGAATATCAGACAGAGACAGCAAGCCAGTCCAGATAAGAGTTTCCCAGGCTACCTATCACTTGAATAAAGGCCCAGCAGCATTATTGATCCTCATCTTGAAGACAGGTTGAAAGGGAGAGGAGAGGTCACAGCACAGACGAATATGAAAGAGGTGAGATGCTGATGAAGTGGCAGACACAGGGAAAGCGAACAACCATCATGGGCGGCTGGAAAAGGTGCTGTGGGCTAAAGACCAGTAGGGTATGACCCCAAGAGTCCCCATGGGTGCCTTCTATCACCAGAATCAAGAAACTCAAGTGGAAATCAGTGAGCTTGAATTTCCAAGCTGAGAAGACAGGATTGATCTCTAGCCAGGGTGAGTGAGTCACAGAAGCAGTCACATGCTCAGCCCATGAAAGTGATGTCCCATTCAGGACTGGCACAGCCCGCTGGCAAGCCTCCTGCGATGCCAGTCCTTGTTCATCAGGCCTCCACTCTTTCTCTGTTCTCTCCAGCCTTTGCAGTCTTCATCTCCTTTCTCTCTTCCTGCTCACCGAATTTCAAAGTTTCTACCTGCCCTTCTCACTTTGCAACGCTTCCTTCCTCAGACTCTTCAGAGATCGGCACACAGATTCACCTGTGGGGCAATAACAAAAGTCGAGCTCTTGGTATAACTTTTTCTATTAACTATAACTAATTGTAATTAGCGTCACTGTGTTCCTCTAGCGGCAGGAATAATTTCTGTCATTTCATATCAGTCTAGGTTTGTTTTCTCTCCTTCCTTGCCAAATCCTCTACAAAACTAAGAGCCAGTCTGCCTTACCTTCTCCCAGTTAGGTCAGGCTTGGGGCTGAATAGAACCTCCCACCCACCCCCAGCAGAGCCCTCCTACTACCTTCATTCCCAACACTTCATTTCCCAGGACTATCCCATCACACTACACCTGTGCTAGTCATTTTCAGTCTCTACGTTGCTTTGGGGTTGGGGAGTGTGATCTCACTCTGCAAAACCTACTCTTGACTAACACCTTGATCTTCTGAGGTTCCTTTCAGCACGTAGGATGTGAAAACAAACCTCAGAAGCATCTCTGAGGATGGTAGCTTCCTTCTTCTTCAAAGCCCTGAGCCAAGGGTAAAACTCAGATGGAGCCGGTGTCAAAGGAAAGGGGAAATATGGGAGGGGCTGGGTGGGGCTAGGGGAGTGTATTGGCTGGCTAATATTCTGACATAGAATCTTGTCTCAATTCAAAGGTGAATACTATTGGAGCCAACCCTAATTACCTGTTTGTAAGTCCTCCCGCATCTTTTGTTTTTATTGGGACGACTTGCCTTTTTTCTATCTCTGGCTTCCTTTAATTTCCTGGAGATCAGCCACCTGTGGTCCACTCACCTCTCCAGTCTAGCCCTTCTCTTTCTCTTCCTCCACAAGCTTTTACAGTGAGTATCTATTGATCATATACTAGGGCTGCAGAGGCTGCTTTGTTGATGGCCACAGATGCGTTTCAGCAGATGTGTTTCATATCTCAACCTTCAGAAGGAATGATCCTCAGAAAGTGAAGATGGCTTGCTTCACTTTGAATTATACATTTTATATAAAAACTAGCCATGTATAAAACTGTATGCATATAAAACATTTTAAATGATAGTCAAACGTGCATAATATGAAAGTTGCTAGTTTGGGTATTTTTAAAGCTGTCGCTTGCTTTTGGACTCCTAACAACATCCTGCCGTATCTATGGATCAGAGCCTCACTCAGCCATCGTCAGAGAAGATTCCCCTGCAGTAGATGGGAACCAATACAGAGACCCACAACTGGACAGTGTGCAGAGTGAGAGGCCACAGAACATTCATCCTAAGTGGGGCGTCTCCATCAAACCTTCCCCTCAGGGCTCAGGGAACTGTTCAGAACAGGAGGAAGATAGATTTTGAGAGCCAACAGTGATGGATGCCAGTAAGAAAACTGTCTTCCAGAAACAACATGATGATGCATACATGATACATACAGGTCTAAGGCAGATGGGCTAGCAGCACAGAGAGATAGACATGAGCTCCCGTCCCTAACCAAGAAGCTATCTCTAGTTGGCAGTTACTCCTCAGGAAAACAAGCTCAGCCACTCAGCTGGTAGGGAGCAGCTTCCTCCTGGCAGGAAGCTGCAGGTGTGGCAGGACAATAGACTTCACCTAGGTCGGAAGACTCCACCCTAGGTGGCCTAGCCCGCTGTGGCAAAGCAAGGTCTGATTCAGTCTGCTCCAGGCTGGGGGAAGGGCACACTTCTGTGTTTAATGGGTTTGAAGAACTGCCATACTGTCACCCAGCAGCCTGGCATTTTACATCTCCAGCAGCAATATTCATGGGTTCCAGTTTCTCTATGTTCTCAGCAGTGTTTGCTCTTCCCATTTTTGGTTTGTGACAACTGTCCTACTGGGCACTTGTTTTGTTATAGCAGTCCTACTGGGTGCACAAATGGCACTGTATTGTGCTTTTGACTATATTTCTTCTCCTGAGCATATTGACTAGGCATATTTTGATGGTTTTAAAGTTGGATTATTTTGCTGTTGGTCACAAGTATGTTTTTTTTTTATACCCTACCCATTAGTCTTTAATTAGACTATAAATTGAAAATATATACACTATTATTGAAATTTTTTTTGTCTGTATGTCTATGTGCCTGCGTATTTTTGTACCACATGAGTGCAGGTGCCTAAAGAGGCCAGAGGGCATTGGATCCCCTGGAATTGGAATCACAGGCACTTGTAAGCCGCCCGATGTGGGTGGATGTCAGGGACCAAACTCAGGTCTTCCTCAGGAGCAGTAAGTACTCTGAGCTACTGGACCATTGCTCCAAACTCCAATATTTATACTCTTTTGAGATATATGTCTTGCAAATATTCCTCCTTATTCAATGGGTTGGTTGCCTTTTACATTTCTTTGATGATGTCCTTACATGCATGGAAGTTTTTAATTTTGACGAGGCCCAGTTTCCTACTTTGTTGTTGTTGCCTTTGCTGTTCTTGTCATTAAGAACAAAAGGCAAATCTAGTGTCATGAACACTCTCTTTCTTCTTTTTTCTTAAGCTTTACAGCTTTATTTCTCTGTAAGCTTTGATGCCTTCTAAGAGTTCTTAAATATGCTGTGTGTCCAACTCTACAGTTTTACATGTGGATAGCCAGTTTTCTAGCTTATTGAGAAGCATTTTCAATGTCTTCAATGCCTGCCACAGCCTTGTCTGCTTTCTTAAGTAGTGTATAGAAGATGGGGAAGTGTTTCTTTGGTAGTTCTGGGTCCCTTTGGGGTCCTTAGTACCCTTCTTCTACAATGTGTTACATCACTTCTCAGGGGTTGTCTTGATTAGCATTCCCAAACTGCTGGATTCTCTTGGTCCCTGTCTAGGCTTTTGTGTCCTGCTTTGTCATCAGACTGTTGACCCTCTTAGCCTCAGAAATCTCTCTTGCTCAAAAAATGTCCTCATTTGTTTCTATAGACTGACATCAGGACAAGAAATGTCTATAAAGGGGCTAGAGAGATGGCTCAGCAGTTAAGAGCACCAACTGCTCTTCTGAAGGTCCTGAGTTCAAATCCTAGCAACCATATGGTGGCTCATAACCATCCTTAATGAAATCTGACACCCTCTTTTGGAGTGTCTGAAGACAGCTATAATGTACTTACATTTAATAAATAAAAAGAATCTTTTACAAAAAGAATTGTCTATAAATTTAAAGTCACTTTCCTCCTTTAAGGGAACACCTAGAGAACTCATGAATAGAATAGAGGGAAAGATAAAGAACTTCACAAGAGGTATCAAGTCTGCTAAGAGATTTCTGTGACATCTCTTGAAGTCTTTATTTGTGTTTGATGTCCACATAATGGGCTTTACTAACCAGCATGCTGCAGTTTAAAACCCACTTCCCTAGAGATAAGCAATCCACTTCTCCATTGATAAACAACTACTAATTTTCATAGAATAAATACTCTCAGTAAGGCCAGTTTTAAACACAATATGACATCACTGGATGTAGAAGTGAGAAGAGATCATAGAAAGATAATGCCGAGCATTTCAAAATCAGCCATAATAGTCATAAACAATTATGACTCTGTAAGAGCAGGGGTAATAGAAAGGAATTGGAAACGGAAGCATTTTGAATAGTTACTATCTTTAGGACTTATTTATCTATTTTGGTGGCTGTGACCAAATGTCTGACAAGAAGCAACTCAAGAGAAGTGTTGATTTTGGTTTATAGCTTAAGGGCAATATTGGTCATCGTGCCGGTGAAGGCATCTCCTCAGAAGTATGATGAAGCTGGTCACACTGCATCTGACAGAAGCAGGAAGCAGAGAGCAAACGAGAAATGGGAGTGGCTATAAACTCTCAAGACCTTCAACGATCCACTTCTTCTGACCAACTGTACCTCTTAGAAAGTTTCCACAAAAGTTTCCACGATCTTTCAAAACATTACCACCAAGTATTTAAATACAAGAAGCTATGCCAGAGAGTTCACATTTAAGCCACAACACAATCATTCCCTTTAATTCCATTAACAGTAAGTTTATATCATTCAATTTTCTCCCCTCTGTGTGTGTACACATATGTACATGTGTTGTGTGTGTGTGTGTATATATGTGTATACACGTGTGTTAGGGCCAGAGGTAGTTGTCAGGTGTCTTCTTCAATTGATCTTCTTTTCAGTTTTGTTGTTGTTGTTGGTGGTGGTGGTGGTGGTTTTTGTTGTTGTTGTTGTTTTTGTTTTTTTGTTTTTTTGGTTTTTTTTTTAAGACAGGGTTTCTCTATATAGCCCTGGCTGTCCTGGAACTCACTCTGTAGACCAGGCTGGCCTTGAACTCAGAAATCTGCCTGCCTCTGCCTCCCAAGTAAGGCATGTGCCACCACCACCTGGCTTCTCTTCAGTTTTTAAGTCAGAGTCTCTCACTGATCTTAGCACTTTATGGTTTGGCTAGGCTGGCTGGCCAGAGAGCTTTAGGGATCCAATTGTCTTTGTCTTGCCAGTGCTGATCACTGACCCATACATCCATGCCTGGCCTTTTACCTGCATACTGATCTGAACTCAGACCCATACTGTGTGACCTTAGAGAAGAACATAAGATGGTTGCTGAAAGACCTTGCCAGGAATGTACACTCTATTCCAGGAATGTCCCAGCAGTACAAACTTTATGCCCAGACCACAGGGCAGGGCAGGTGCAGATAACTACCAAAATTGTTTCAGTTCCTCCTTCTGGTTATTAAGACCATACCTTGCCCGGGGCCACAAATGCTGAGAAAGGGCAACGCAGGCCTCACATGGGTGTAAACCAACTCATGTTGTTACCAAGTCTACCCTCAGTAACTGTATAAAAACTGTGTGCTTGGAATGTTGGGGATTGCCTCTGCCCCATTGCAGGACGGCCCCAGCACGCTGGATCAATAAACCTCTTGCTTGTTGCATCGATCTCCATCTCTGTGTTTCTGTGAGTGGGACATCTGGGACATAGGCTCTTCAGGTCTTACATTTGGTGCATTGGCCCAGAAAGTCCCCTTGGGACCAGTGACTGGAGACCGGAGGACCGCTCAAGCAGGTACCACGGATGCGTTTTTTGTGTTTTCTGTGTTCATCTTGTCTGTACTTCTCTGCTTTTTCTGACTCTAGTCAGCTGCTGATCAGCTTGGTTTCAGTTTTGAAGCTCTGCAAAGAAGTTGCTTGGCTGAGGTAGACAGAAGCAGTGGGTAGATGTGCCATAACGCCAAGGCTACAGGAATCCTGGAGGATGCTCCAGACTCCCAGTGAGAAGTCGAAAGGGTTCAACTTCACAAGAGGTCTTCAACTTCGTGAGAGATCTCTGGTGAGAAGACTTCTACTGAGTTATTTGGTGTTTCTCCTGTGGCACTCATGGCAGGGGCACATTGGTATTTTACTTTCTGTTTTCTGTGGACTGGAACTGATGTTATTTTTGGACAGAATGGGACAGACTGCTTCAACTCCTTTCGGCTTCACCCTCAAACATTGGAGTGAAGTAAAAACCAGGGCTCATAACTTGTCTGTTACTCTTCGAAAGGACAAATGGACCACTCTGTTCTTCCAAATGGCCCACTTTTCAGGCAGGGTGGCCTGTAGAAGGATCTTTCTCCCTCCTGACCATACAGACAGTCAAGAAGAAGATCTTTGGGATTGGATCTGCAAGCCATCCTGACCAGGTTCCCTTCATCATTGTATGAGAAGATCTGGTCACAAGCCCCCCCCCCCCCCGCCCCATCTTGGGTCCATCCTTTTGTTACACTTCCAGGGCCCAAGAAAATTTTGGCTCTGCAAGACAACTCTCCAAAGGAGGTCATCTCCTCTAATCAAGACACCGATTTGCTCCTCTTAGATCCCCCACCTCCATATCCCCCTGCCCTCTGTCCTCAGGCATCAGGTCCTTCCACTCCTCCAGTGTCAGAAGGCCTACCTGGTTGTCTTCCCTCACCAGTAGGTGAGGCTGCAGAACCTGCCCTAGGGGGTGTTAAAAGACACTTCAACTGTGTTGCCTCTTCTAGCTTATGGTCCTCCCCACAGTCAAGGTCATCAACCACTCTAGTACTGGCACTTTTCCTCTACTGACTTCTATAACTGGAAGTCTCAGAATCCCTCATTTTCTGAAAGTCCCCAGGGTCTGACTAACCTAGTAGAATCTCTCCTTTTTACCCATCAGCCTACATAGTATGATTGTCAGCACCTCCTTCAGGTCCTCTTTATTACTGAAGAAAAACAGTGCATCCTCTTGGAAGCCAAGAAGAATGTCCCAGGAGATGACAGGCATCCTTCCCTCCTGCCTGCAGATATAGACACAGGCTTCCCATTGACTAGACCCGACTGGGACTTCAACACTTCAGAAGGTAGGGAGCACTTGGAGGTCTACCACTAGGCTCTGATGGCAGGTGTCAGGGAGGCAGCATGCTGCCCCACCAATTTGACTAAGGTAAGGGAAGTGGTGCAAGGGCCGAATGAGTCTCCTCCCTTGGCCTTCTTAGAGAGACTCATGGAGGCCTTTCACCAATTTACCCAATATGATCCTAGCAGTGAAGATCATAAGGCAACAGTTACTGTTGTCTTTATTGACCAATCAAGAAAAAGTTGCAGAAACTTGAAGGATTACAAAACAAGTCTTAGAGAGAGCAAGTGCAAGTAGCTGAGAGGGCATATCATAACCGAGAGTCAGAAGAAAAAAGGGAGGAGAGAAAGCAGAAGGAACAGGAGGCTAGAGAGCTCAAAAGAGAGAAGAGACAGGAGAAGAACCTCCATAGGATCTTGGCCACTGTAGTTAGAGAAACTAGAGAACCTAGTAAGACAGTACCTGGAAACAGAAGAGTACTAGTGGCTAGGGACCAATGTGCTTACTATAAAGAAAAAGGTCATTGGATGAAAGAATGTCCCAAGAAAAAGAAGGGACCCTATGCCTCCGAGAAGGGACCGTTAGGCCCCAAGGTGCTAACTGTGCAAGAGGACAGTGGCTAGGGGGGATGTGGTTCAGACCCCTTCCCTGAATGCAGGGTAACCCTTAAAGTGGAGGAGAAATCCATCCCATTTCTTGTGGATACCGGGACCCAACACTCAGTCTTATTACAAACAGATTGACTAATTTACAATAAGAAGTTTTGGGTCCAGGGGGCCACAGGAAACAAACAATACTCATGGACTACCCAAAGAACAGTGGATCTTGGAGTGGGCCAGGTATCCCATTCATTCATTGTTATTCCTAAATGTCTCTACTCCTTGTTGGGGAGAGACCTCCTCACTAAGATGGGGTGAAAATCCATTTCCTCCCTGAGGGACCATAGGCCAAGGTCTGGCAGGGAGAGCCTATCCAGGTATTGACCATGAAGTTAGGAGATGAATATCAATTGTTTGAAGACAGGAGTCAAAAAGCTAAAGATTTGGACTGGTGGTTGCAGAATTACCCACAGGCATGGGTAGAAACTGCAGGGACAGAGAAAGCCAAAAATCAGCCCTCCCCCAACCCCCGTCCTGAAAGCCCAATCCAGGCTGATAACAGTCTGCCAGTGTCCTATGTCCAAGGAGGCTTGAGATGGGATCCAACCCCACATTTTATGCCTCCTCCAGCTGAGGATTCTGTGGAAATGTCATTCTGCCTGGAACATCCCACTCTGGGATTAATAACTATTGGCCCGTCCAGGACCTCAGGGAAATGAACAAACAGGTAACCAACCTCCACCCAATGTTCCCCAACCCGTATAATCTGTTGAGTTCTTTGCCTCCCTCCAGAACTTGGTACACAATTCTGGACCTCAAGGATGCCCTCTTCTGCTTGTCCCTGGCCACCAAGAGTCAGGGATATTTTGCCTTTGAATGGAAGGACCCAGACTTGGGCGTGATGGGCCAACTCACCTGGACTTGCCTGCCCCAGGGCTTCAAGAACTCTCCCACCATCTTTGACGAGGCCCCACACCAAGATCTGGCCACATTCCAGGCAGCCAACCCTCAGGTAGCTCTGTTGCAATATATAGATGACCTCCTTTTAGCCACTTCCAGCAAAGAACTATGCTTAGAAGGAATGAACCGCCTTCTCACTGAACTAGGAGAACTGGGCTACCGTGCCTCAGCTAAGAAGGCCCAAATCTGCAGTCAGCAGGTTAGTTACCTGGGGTATCTGTTTAAAGCGGGAAAGAGGTGGCTGTTGGAGACTAGAAAAGAAATTGTTCCATATCCCACCACCCACTAATCAAAAATAAGTCAAAGAGTTTTGGGGCACAGCAGGTTTCTGTTGCCTATGGATACCTGGATTCGCTGAGATGGTGGCTCCATTATACTCACTCACCAAGAACAAACAACCCTTTGGGGAGAAAAAGAACAACTGGCATTTAACGCCATTAAGACAACCCTAATGTCAGCCCCTGCCCTGGGTCTCCCAGATGTGACCAAGCCTTTCCACTTGTTTGTAGCAGAAAACAGGGGTATAGCAAAATGGGTCTTGATCCAGAAACTGGGACCATGGAAAAGGCCAATAGCATATCTTTCCAAAAAGCTGGACCCAGTGGTGGCAAGGTGTCCCGCTTGCCTGCGGATCGTGGCTGTAGTTGCTGTGCTGGTTAAAGATGCAGACAAATTAACTATGGGACAGGACTTGGTGGTGTCTGCTCCACATGCTCTGGAGAGTGTGGTTCGGCAGCCACCCAACTGGTGGCTCATATGATTTACTATCAGACTCTGTTGCTCAACTCAGACAAAATCACATTTGCACCCACCCACCCCCATGGCCTGAACCTGGCTACCCTGCTTCCAGATCCTGACCTTGAGCCTCTCTTCCATGACTGTCAGCAAATACTTGCTGAAGTACATGGCTGGTGCAAAGATCTGTCTGATCAGCCCCTGGTAGACGCTGAGGCTACTTGGTTCACTGATGGGAGCAGTTTCCTGGAAGGAGGAAAACAGAGAGTGGGTGCTGCCATGGTAGACAGACAACAAATCGTGTGGACACAGGCTCTGCCTGAAGTAACCTCTGCGCCAAAAGGCTGAGCTCATTGCCCTCACCAAGGCCCCTGAGTTGGAGGAAGGCAAGAATATCAACATCTATACAGATAGCAGGTATGCCTTTGCCACAGCACATGTTCATGGTGCTATCTACCAGCAGCGAGGACTGCTACCCTCTGGAGGAAAGGAGACCAAGCACAAATCTGAAATTCTGGCCTTGTTAAAAGCCCTGCACAAGCCAGCAAAAGTGAGTATCATACACTGTTGGGGCCACCAGAGGGGTGACTCCTCTGTAGACAGAAGAAATAACCTGGCAGACCAAGAGGCCAGGGCAGTAGCCTCAAGAGTTGCCCCAGTGATAGTGGTCCGAGACCTACAACCCCCGGGGCCCAAGTTCCAGTACTCTGCTGAAGATCTGGCAGTCAACTGCTTTGATCAGGAAAAAGAACTGGTATACACAGTCAGGAAAGAAGATTCTACCACAGGAACAAGCATGGACAATGAGAAAGCAAATGCATCAATGCACTTGGGGGTAAGCAAGTAACTCAAACTGCCTAAAGATCTAAGTATTATGAACTAGAACAAATAGTTCATAGTTGTGTGTCCTGCCAGAAGGTAAATGCTTGCAGAAACAAAGCTGATCCTGGTAAGAGACCTCGGGGAGGTAAGCTGGGAGCCTACTGGGAAGTGGACTTCACCAAGATAAAACCAGGCAAGTATGGCTACAAATATCTTCTAGTTTTCATAGACACTTTGTCAGGATGGGTAGAAGCCTACCCTACCAAACAAGAGACTGCAACGGTGGTAGTTAAGAAGATACTGGAAGAATTTTTCCCCCGATTTGGAGTTCCTAAGGTAATCGGATCTGATAATGGCCCTGCCTTTGTTGCCAAGGTAAGCCAGGGAGTGGCCAGGTACCTAGAGGTTGATTGGAAACTTCATTTTATTTACAGACCTCAAAGCTCAGGGCAGGTAGAGAGGGCTAACAGAACACTAGAAGAGACCTTGACTAAATTGACCATGGAGACTGGCACTGACTGGGTGGTGCTCCTTCCTCTGACCCTGTTTAGAGTCAGAAACACCCCCTCCCATTTTAGTCTGACTCCTTTTGAAATCTTGTATGGGACTCCTGCTCCCCTGACTTTTCTGGGAGATGCTCTTGAACCCAATTGTCATAGTACCAATGATTTATACTCCAGGTTAAAGGGCCTGCAGGTGGTACAGAAAGAAATATGGTCACAACTGGCAGCTACCTATGAACCTGGTACCCCTAAAACCTCACATCGGTTCCAGGTTGGGGATTCGGTCTATGTGAGGCGACATCGTGCCCAGACACTTGATCCCCATTGCAGGACCCTGCCTAGTACTTCTGACTACCCCGACGGCTGTCAAGGTGGACAGACTCGCTGCCTGGATACATGCCTTGCATGTGAAGCCTGCTCCCTCAACTGAAACCAGAATTCCAGAAGATCACCCTTCCTGGAAGGCCCAGACTACAGAGAACCCTCTGAAGCTGAAGATCATCAAAGAGCCCAAAGATGCTGGTCCTCTCCCTGGTACTGTATATTAGTATTTTTCCCTTGTGCTCTTCTATCCTTGGCCCTCATCAGCTATGCAATCTAACCTGGCAGGTGATAAATGGGGAGGTAGAGACTGGAGTCTATCTAAGATCACCACTCCGTACACCTGGTGCCCTGACCTTTTTTTGGATGTTTGTAAATTGGCTTTAGGAGCCCCAGCCAACTGGGGCTTAGAAGGATACTTTGATACTCAGACCGATCCTTCAATGCCTTCTCTGCCTGGGTGGCATGGGCTAGACCCATGGGGAGTGTCTTAGTCAGGGTTTCTATTCCTGCACAAACATCATGACCAAGAAGCAAGTTGGGGAGGAAAGGGTTTATTCAGCTTACATCCACATGGCTGTTTATCACCAGAGGAAGTCAGGACTGGAACTCAAGCAGG
>JADRCD010156888.1:0-14832 GCA_019843815.1 Montemys delectorum | reverse complement strand
CACACACACACACACACACACACACACACACACACACATGCCTTACTAGATTACAGGAATTTGACAAATTAGAAAGATACCAAGTATGCTGATGAGGGATAATCTGGAAAGGAAATTTCTGGAAAAGTGCTGCTGACAATATCATTAACAGAAGAAACACTTAGGGATTAGTTAAAGGAAATGAAGGACACACTCAATGAAAACCACAAAACGCAGCAGAGGGGAATCGAAGCGGAAGCAACAAGCCTGTGTGTGTGGACTGAGTCTTACACTGTCCTGATGCCTGTATTACTCCAAATGACCCACACACTCAGCGCAGTCCCTAGCAAAACACCAATAACATCTTTCCTCTGTAGAAAAACTCTTCCCAAAGTTTATATGAGATACCAAGGGATCCCCAATAGCTAAAGATAGAGAACACAGGGACAAATCTAAAGGATTCAAACTTACAGATTTCGAAAGTGACCACAATGCTACAGCAATCAAAATATATGATGTTTGTACAAGCCATGGTGTAGAGCAGAGAGCCTACCAACCCTTGCATATTTGGCCAGAGCCTTTTTGACCAAGTGCCCAAGGCCACTTAGTGAGGAAAATAACTATCCTTTCAACAAATAGTATTGGAAAAACAGAAAATAGACATGCAGAAGAGCGAAACCACATCCTTAACTAACCCTATGCACAAGTATTCTTTTCTTTTTTTGAAGATTTATTTATTTATTTATTTATTTATTTATTTATTTATTTATTTATTATATGTAAGTACACCGTAGCTGTCTTCAGACACACCAGAAGAGGGCATCTGATCTCATTACAGGTGGTTGTGAGCCACCATGTGGTTGCTGGGATTTGAAGCACTGAGCCATCTCTCCAGCCCACAAGTATTCCCTTTAAATGTTGCTGGGATATAGCTCAGAGGTCAAGCACCAGCCTAGCACATGCAAGGTTCTAAGTCAACCCCCAACCCAACTGCAAAAGAAATAAAAAAATCTTACTCAAAATGAATCAAAGATTTAAATTTGATTCCCCAAACTGCAAATTCTTAGAAGAAAACCTAGGACAAAACATTTGTGACATTGGATGGGGGAGGGTCGGTCTTTTGTGTATGACCCCCAAAGAACGGGCAACTTCATGAAAATGGAAGTGCTTTGTGAAGACAGTATCAACAGAGTAAGAAGCCAACCTAGGCAACGGGGAAAACATTGCAAGCTCACATCCACTAAGAGATTGCTATCCAGAGGACGCAAAGACTACTTGAAACCCGCAACAATGACAAACAACGTGGTTAAGAGAGGTGAGGCTGTAGTTGGTGGCACAGCGCTTGCTTAGCGGACACAAAACCCTGGACGCAATCCAAACACCACATAAAGCCAGATGCAGCCAATGTACGCCTGCGATCCTCGAGTTCAGGAGGTGAGGGTGAGAGGCTCCAGAGTTCTATTCCATCCTCAGCTTCATAGTGAGTTTGAGGCCAGCCTGGGCTGCATGAAATCCTGTCTCAGTAAAACAAAGAAAGAAGGGAAGGAGGGAGGGAGGGAGGGAGGGAGAAAAAAGGAGGGAGGGAGGGAATGGTACAGGCTGCAGATTGCTGTCTTCTCCAACACTCTGGTCTAACTTCACTCCCCACACGCCGTATTAAGGGTTGGAACCTTTAAGAGATGAGTAAGGTTCCGCCTTCATGAATGGACTAACATATTCTTGCAATCAGATTAATGAATAAGTAGGTTATCAGAGAGTGAACCCACTATAAAAAGCCAGTTTGGTTAGGTTGCTTGCCATGAAATGTCCTGTGTCACCTCAGGAATGCCAGCCAGAAGGCCACTGACTTTAGAATAAAACTATGAACCCAAGTAAGCTTCTTTTCTTTATAATATAGTCACATCTGGTACCATGTTATTGGCCAAAACCAAAACAAAACCAAAACCGAAGGTAAACTGCCCAGTTCATCCTGTGGCTCAAGCAAGTGAGCCAAACGACACCATAAGAAAACTAATTCCTGCCTTTATAAACACCTACGTGGAAGTCTTCAAGCAAAACACTTAAAAGTTGAATCCTGCAAGTCAAGTGGTGGTGGCGCACGCCTTTAATTCAAGCACTTGGGAGGCAGAGGCAGGGGAATCTCAGAGTTCTGAGGCTAGCCTGGCCTACAGAGTGAGTTCCAGGACAGCTAAGGCTGCACAGAGAAACTGTATCTCAAAAAACCATCACAAAAAAAGTTGGCTCCTGCAAAGTAAACACACTGTGGCTAAGGAATGCAAAGCCAGTTTAGCACTCGAGAGGAAAGCATTGTGCTCTTATTTTTCTTTGTGGCTGAATAAAATTCCCCTGTGTACACAAAGCGCATTTTTTTTTGTTTGTTCATCTGTTTATGGACATCTAGTCTGGTTCAATGTTTTAGCTGCGTGAATAGTGTAGCTACAATCATACAATCGTGAATGTGCAATTATCCCTGCAATGTGCTGCTTAGAGTCCTCCCAGTATACTCCAAGAGAGCTACAGTATGTACCAATATACCCCAGGAATGTTACAGCACATAAACATATACATACACATACACATATACATATATTCCAGCATACTCCAGGAATGTTACAGCATATATTATATATATCATATATATGGTATATGTATTGAGTATACTCCAGGAACACTACAACATGGCGCCTGTTCCTATTAGTAGTGGATAAGTGTTCCTCTTTCTCCACATCATCACCAGAATTTGCTGTTGTTCGTTTACTGGGTAATTGCCATTGTGACAGGTGTGAGACAGGCTCTCAAGTCAGCTTTCATTTTTATTTCCTGATGGCAAAAGTTGTCCAACACTTTTCCCCCAATCATTTATCAGGCATTTGCTTTGCTTCTTTTGAGATTTTCTAGTTTATTAGCCTATTTTTTGGTTGGAAGAGTTTTTTCAATGTGTGAAGTTTGCAGTTTTTAAAAAATAAATTCTAAAGATTAACCACTAACTCGTGTTGTTGGCAAGGATCTTCTCCCGTTCTGCAGGCTGTTTGTAGTTTGCGGACTATTTCCTTTGCTGTGAAGGAAATACGGAAAAGACTGGCAATCGTTGTGCTAAGTGAAATAAACCAGGCTGCGAAAGAGAAATATGGGATACTACATGCTTTCTCATATGCAAACTTTAGGTTCTCTCTCTCTCTCTCTCTCTCTCTCTCTCTCTCTCTCTCTGTGTGTGTGTGTGTGTGTGTGTGTGTGTGTATGGGTGCAGGTCATGAAACCAGAAAAGAGACCGTGAGAGGGGAAGAAGAGATCTTAAAGGGGAGGAGGAAAAAGTAAAGTTGGTAAACATTAAAATCAATGGGTGAGCATGCTCCAGGGAAGGGCAGCAGCAAGAGGGTGTCATGGTGGCAAGAGATGAATAAGGGCAGAGTGAGCCTGGGCACACGGTGAATTCTAGATCTATGGGGAAGGTGTGTATTTGGCAAGGATCCTACATTGAGCTTGGATCCTGTGAGTTATCCTCATCAGTTAATGATACCATACTTCCCAGTATCATGAACAGAAATGTGTTTATAATGAGTTCATAGTCCTGAAGCCAACACAGTCACATGTGGACATGTGTGTAGGGACAGCACTGAGTGCTCTGGGTCAGACACCACAAGGCAGCACTCTGCTTTCTTGATGTAGCTCTCAAACTGAAATAAGAATCTTTTTTTATGCTCTCTTCAGTGATTTCCCCCACCCCCTTTCACACCTGGTGCTTTTACTTGGTGATGTTGATGCTTAAAATGCACCCAAACTCAGTTCAGAGATGTTGCCAGGTAGTCCTACACATAAGAAAGCTGTACGGTGCATTGTGGGGAGAGATACCTGTGTTTACGACTTCATTCATGAGCAAGTTATAGAGCTGTTTGCCGTGAGTTCAATCTTGATGGCTCAGCAAGCTTCAACGCACATTAGAATCGCCTGAGTAGGGAGGCTCGCCTAGAGTGTTATCCTGATTGCCTTGATTAGTGTGGGAAGACACACTCTCACTGTGGGTGGCTCCTCTTGGCAGTAGTCCAGGTAAAAAGGGTTTCAGAAGAGTTTTTCTTGCCTTTAGCTGACCTGCTCTCCCTCTTGTTGCAGAGCTGATTTTCCTCACTGCTGTGGCCGCCGCTGTAGTGGCAGGGAAATGTTAGTGACACCCCCCCACACACAAAAAAAAAACCAGACAGGAGCCGATCTGATGCAATTCACGGCAGGGTCCTTATTCTATTCGAGCTAGCCCCACTCCCCAATGCACAGCTGTCTTGCAGGATGGTTTTGGTGGTGGGGGAGCCCCAAATGTCTATGTGGCAAGACTTTATAGTAAGCAGCAAGCAGGGAGTGCGTGTGCAAACATCTAATTGGAAAGCTACAGTGGCCTTTAACATTATTGGCTGGTGCTGGGAATCCAATCATAAACTTAATTTCTGCTCTCTTCTGCATTGGTGGTCGTTAGGCAGGGAGTGGGCTTGTAACCTGGGGGTGCAGGTTTGTTGGGGGAATAACCTGGAGACACTGATCTTATTGAGGGTGTGACCTGGAAAGGCTGGTCTTGTTGGGGATTAGCTTAGAGACTGGAGCTAGGCTCGGGTTTTATTGGGGGCAACTTGGAAACTAATGCTAGGTACCAGCCTGTTAGTTTACCTGGGTTCAAACTTAGGTCAGGTTCTCTAAAATGGAGTCTGAACTTTTTTGATTTGGCATCTCGAGGCTGGAGAGATGGCTCAGCAGTTAGGAACACTGACTATTCTTCCAGAGGTCCTGAGTTCAATTCCCAGCAACCATATGGTGGCTGACAACCATCTGTAAAGTGATTAGATGCCCTCTTCTAGTGTGTCTGAATACAGGTACAATGTACTTATATACATAAAATGAATAAATAATTCTCTAAAAAAAAAGTTTTGGCATCTCACTGCCACTGGCTCCTTCACTGAGAGCAGAACCAGCATTTTCAAACTTTCATGGTGGAGTAGGGAGCAGGGGTTCTCTAAAAACCTTATGGGAATTTGACATCAGATTAGCACTACTGGGGTACCTTGCCTTGTGGGCTAAGTGACTGCTGGTTGTTGCCCTCTCTGTAAGAGACAGCTATTCTAGGACTACTCTAACTGATGGGGCACCCACTTCAAGGGCTGAGTAACTATTGGGTTCTCAGAGTCTATGGCATGACTTGGCTATCATTGCTCTTTTAAAGTTAGTTTAATAAATTCTGAAACATGAATACATGTACACATACACACACACACACACACAGACACACACACACACTTCCTTGGGCCTATTCCTCCAGAGAACCTGACTAAAACAATAAGATACATTAAATAAATAGTGTCTAAACAGAAATGCATTTAAATTTTTACTTTTATCAGATGATAAATGTGTGACCATTAGGTTCAAAGAAACCAAATCCTATGTTTATTCTAAGAGCAGCAGTTTGGTAGTCAGTTGCTTCATAGGACATAACGCTGAACAGGAACAAAATATTTATTATCTGTCTTCTATTATCTATCTGTCATCTATCAATCAATCATCTATCACCTATCAATCAATCATCTACATCTATCATCTGCTTATCTATCTATCTATCTATCTATCTATCTATCCATCTATCTATCTAAATCAAACATCATTTCCAAATAGAAAACATGTGATAAATTTGAAGGTACACTTCATTTTTAAAAGATATAAAAATGGTCTCTAGAGCTGTGAGTCAGTTCAGTAAAGTGCTTGCCTTGGAAACACGAGAATCTGAGCATCCTGAGCCCACACTTAACAGTCCAGTAGCAGACAAAATGGAAACATGAGCATCTGAGCATCCCCAGACCCACACTTAGCCCAGTAGCAGACACACTGGCGTGTGTGTAGAATCCTGGTGCTGGGGAGGCATACGGAGGCAGATCCCTAGGGCTTGCTGACCAGATAGCTTTGCCTTCTTGCCAACTTTCAAGCCAGTGATCGATCCTGTCTCAAAGGAAACATAGATGTAACTTGAGAAACAATATCTGGAGTTGTTCCCTGGTTTCCACACACATTAGCACATTATGAGCACATGTGCACACCAAATATACATGTACATTTGTACATACACCAACAAATACATGTACACACACATATGCATACACAAAAGGTCAATAGTAGCATGAAAAATTATCTAACATTATCAGTTACTGAGAAATACATGTTAAAATCTCAATAGGATACCACTATGCACATATGAAAGAGGATAACGCTAGAAAATATTGACAACCCCAAGTGTTGGTGAGGACATAAAGGAATTGCATTGCTCCTACATTTCTGGTGGGAACCATTTTTATGGTTTCCTATGAATCTAAAGATTCACTAGCATGTGACCCAGCCATTCAACAGCTGGGCACTTATCCAAGAGTAAAGTAAATACCCTCCTTCAGACAAGAGATTTTTACACAATTGTTAACAGCTTTCTTCAGAGTAGTCACAATTATCTAACTCCTGTCTGTTGAGGGATGAACAGATCATCTAAGACATATGTATACAATGGAATACTGGGGAACATAGCGGAGAGGAAAGAACTGGTGTTGGAGAGACAGCTCAGTGGCTGTTCTTCCAGAGGACCTAGATTTGATTCCAAGCACCCAGAGGGTGGCTTGCACTGGTCTGTAACTCAAGTCTCAGGGAGCCAGTGCTCTCTTCTGACCTCTACAGGTACTGGGCACACATTTGGTACATAGGTGTGCATGGAGGCAAAAGACCATACACATAAAAGAAAAGAAGAAAAATATGAACTGTGGAAATCTCCAACTGTCTCATCCCATGCAGCATGATGAGAAAATGTCTTGCAAAATTTCCAGGGTCTTCTGCTAAAATGAAGAGTCCTTGGGGGCAGTCAACCCTCTAAACCATCAAGGGAGCCAGAGCAGCTAAGCCTGCCTGGGGCCCAGACTAAGAAGCAGACCCAGAGCATCCTTTAGTCTGTGTGACTCATCTGCCTGTGTGCATTGTTCTGGGACAAACCTCTGGCTCTCAGCAGGGACACTTGCTAGGTGAGATTCAGGCTCAGTAGACCTGTTTCTTCATCTGTGCACTGAAGACAGCAGTATACATAGTGGAATTATCACTGGGTGACACCAGAGAAGTCAGGCAGTGTCCTTAACTCCCACCTTACAGATAATGCTGTGGGAACCTCCCATTGACACAGGAGGAGACCATATCCAGCTAAGGTCAAGAAGTGCCTGAACTGACCAATGGCTAACTTTCTCTGCTCATCTAGATCTCCTCTCCCCACGCCATGTAGTCAAGAGAGGCCATGACCCTTTCCCCTTTTGTTACAGAAAAAGCTGGGTCAGAGTGTGGAAGACAACCCCCTCACCCACTGAGAGCTGGCATGCTTAGCCTGTAAGCACCAGGGACCAGAACCTTCTGCTCAACTCAGAGAAGTTGGGTAAAGGGCAAGGCAGGTCGTATCTCAGCATCAGGCCAAGGCTGGCATGGCTGAGCATGCTGTCCCAGGGCACATTCTTGTCATTATTTCTCCCAGGTGCGGCACTGGCCGAGACTGGAGGCCCCAACTCTAATTTTAGATGTGAGAAGTCTGTGAAAATATGCTGCCTGTCCACCTGTATGCTCCCCACACACCAGTTCTTCCCTGCTCTGGGCAGGGGAGTGAGTCACAGGAATGGCCCTTGAGTCAATTCACTTCCTCCTATATCCACCACAACCAGTCCTTGGACCTGGTAAATTCCTGGGTCTTTCCAGCCCTCTTCAGGGAGCAGCAAGCTACTACCCTGAGTGGCCAGAGAGTTTTGGTGGGAGAAGGCTCCTTTCCAGGGGACTGCGTTGGCTTTGTGAGGTGGAGCTATAGTAAATGCTGTTGTTTTCTGGGGCAGTAGACCATAGTTATAATCCAAATTTATGGCAGGATATCAAGAACGTGGGTAACAAGACAGATAATTAGTCACATATCCCGTTAGAAACTTCAGGAATATCCCAGACTTTTCCCTTCATATTTTCCATCAAATATATAGGGAGCATCCTTGATCTCAGGCCCTTCCTGAATCAAGTGCTCAAATCCTCCTGACACCCCATGAATTAATATTCCAACTCTGTAGCCAGGGAACTGAGCTGAGAGGGAGACCACAATCTTGGGTCAGCTCAGGGACTCATACCCTTGGCCACACCCTTGGCCACACCCTTCCACTGGCTCCCCAATATCTAGTTGTATCTACTCTACCTCTTGTCAGGCCTGCCTGGCATCCCTACCCTAGTCCAGTGAGCAGCCTACAGGATCTGCTTCTCAGTAGAGCCTGGTTTTAATTTTTCCTGAAAGAATTCAGGCCCCAGAAATCCCTTCGAGTTCTTCTCTCCAAGGAATGGAGGAATAGAGTCTCCCTCACCTGAGACTTACGCACTAATGGGGCTGGGTTCCTGTTTACTCTATGTTCCTCACGAGCCTCTTAGAGCCTTCATCTATCCTAAGTGTGACACATCTGGGGCCCCAGCTTCCAGAAAGTTAGGAATCCTTTTCTGATGAGACACTAGGCATGACAGACCACTCACAGTCCCCCAAAAGCCACACGTTGAAGGCTTGTGTTTGTGGAGGTAGTGGAGACTTCTGGAGGTAGAGCCAAGTGGAAAGAAGGCATTGAGGCTGTGCCCATGGTAAGGCCATTCTGCCATGTGCTCTGGCCATCATGCACTGTACCACCACATCCCCATAGTAAAAGGACAAAAACCCATCATGCACTGAAGCCCTGGACACGGTGAGCCAAGACAAACCTTTTTCCATATGAAGTTGACTGCCTTGGGTATTTTGTTACAGCAACCGAAATGAGGCAGGCCAACATGGCTGCCATTGAGATCAAGTGAAGAAGTGAAATGCTTCCAGTGTCCTTGGAATGCCCTAAGCAGGAGTAGGTCTTCTTGTTTGGCATCTGTGCACAAATCAGACCTCTCCGGAGTCCTCCAGTGAGCCTGGGACTGTGTATATACCCAGTTACTACCTAACATAGAGGAGAGAGGCCCCAGCTGGGAGCTCTGGTGTCCTCCTCCCACAACCGGCTCTGATCTATCATCACTGCATGTGGTGGACATGGAACAAAGGCCACTGCACATGGTAGACACAGAACAAAGGCCACTAGATTGTACATTTTAAATCTGTTTTTTCAAATCGTGTTATTTTAAATGTTCTGGGCAGATGCCCACGTGTGCAGGGACACTTAGCCAAGCTAGAGGCGCTTTGTCTCTTTGAAAGGCCTCTATTGTGACCCCACAGTGGCCCCAATTGATTCTGGGAACAACAGACCCTTTTGTAGCCCCAAAGGCATGCTTGCCCCAGCCCACGGCTGGCAGTGCGAACCCTTTACTGTCTCTTTAATGCCCATGCAGGGAGACCTTCAACTGTCCATTGGAACTGCTATACAAATGCATGCTGATTCCTGAGGGGTGCCCACACAGATGCTCTTACAAGGCTCAGCTCCTATGAAGTGGTCTCTGACAGAATGGTCTGATTGGACCTACTGTGTGCAGAACGAGATGTTAGAGGTTGGCCTCCAGGGGAAAAGGGCTATATGTGATGAAGCCCCTTCCATATACTCTCCCTTCATGGGGAAGATCACCAGAAAGAGAAACAAAGGCAGAGAAATTATAGGTAGGAGCACCTATATCCTGGGTGGATTTGGCACGTGCTGCCTTTTGCTGTGGGCCCAGCCCTGGTGTTGGTCATTCCTAGTCACCAGCCCCATGCAGTTGTCTCTGGAGCTGCCAAAGGCAAGAGGGAAGAGACAGTACTAACTCATTGCCTCATTGTCATGTCACAGGGTTCCACACAGCTGCCCCAAATACCCAACTGTATCCCAGAAGCCTCTGCCAGTTTGAAATGTGGCTACCACAGGGACTCTGCTCTGTCATTGCTTGAGATGACAGACTGCATGAAGATAAGCTGGCTGGAGTTGCTCAGAGCCGGACCCTGCTCACTCATGCATTCATAGTGATGGGTCCTTTTGGCACCTGCCAAGCACCCAGTGTCCCTGGGAGCTCACTCGGGACCCACATTTGGTGGGTACCTCAGTGGGCACTCAGGCTCCATGTGTTCTGCCAGCTGACTGCTTCTTAATCCTTTCTTAGGACCATGGGAGGAGATTTTGTTTATTCTTTGTGATAATGGAGTGTCTTTAAAACTTACTTGTATTTATTTGAATGTGTGTGTGTATGTGTGTGTGTGTCCAGGCACACAGAGGTGGGAAACGGTTCTCTCCTTCCACCTTGCTGGTGGGAGGTTTCTTGCTATATCTGCTGCTGCACTGTGAACTGCAGTCTTGCGGGCTCTCAAGCTTCTGTCTCCTCCTCATCCTCCCATCTTTCCACAGGTGTGCTGAGGTTACAGATATGGCCGTTGAGATTACAGAGGTGGCCACTGCTTTGGCCTTTTTACAAATCTACCTCCCTGGTCTTGGTTTTTTGTTTTTGTTTTGTTTTGTTTTAAGATAGGACCTTGTGATGGTTTGTATATGTTCATCCCAGGGAGTGGCACTATTAGAAGGTGTGGCCACATTGGAGTAGGTGTATCACTGTGGGTGTGGGCTTTAAGACCCTCATCCTAGCTGCCTGGAAGCCAGTATTCTGCTAGCAGCCTTCAGATGAAGATGTAGAACTCTTAGCTCTGCCTGCACCATGCCTGCCTGGATGCTGCCATGTTCCTGCCTTGATGATAGTGAGCTGAACCTCTGAACCTGTAAGCCAGCCCCAATGAAATGTTGTCCTTATAAGAGTTGCCTTGGTCATGGTGTCTGATCACAGCAGTAAAACCGTAATTAAGACAGGCCTTAAGTATCCCAGGCTGGTCTTGAGCTCCTTATGTAGCCAAGGATGACTATAAACTTCCACTGTTCCTGCCTCTGTCTCTGAGTGCTAGGCTTACAGGAGTGTGCCTCTATACATTGTTTACTCGGTGCTGGTGAAGGGGACAAACTTGGGGCTTCTCAAGGATGCTAGGCAGGCACTCTACCAACTCCATTATATCCCTAGCTCCATGGTTTTAACTCTTTGTCCTTCAAAAATAGCCAGTTCTTCATTTCCTTTGCACAGCGTTCTCTGGACTGGGTCAGCTTCTGGCTCTGTGGGCTGCAAAGGGAACCCAGGAGGCATCTGAGCTGTGGCTGGGTGATGTAGCATCAGCTTCTCTTGAGAGGATGATTGAGCCCTAGGCCCATCCGTGTCCCCTGCTTTGGGGCCTACTAGTCGTCTGGCATTGTCCCTAACGCCCAGCTTCACCCCATACTACAGGCCTCTGCTCACAACCATCTTGTCCATGAGGCCTCACTGTCATAAGAACAGGTCTCTGTGCCCTCAGAGAGGAGTCAAGCTCAGGGCCCAGTAGAGGATCTGGTCCAGACCTCTGTGCCACCACCATGTGAATCTTGGGGTTCTCACTTGCGTAATAATATAGAGCCCATCAGTCACCTGTGGGTATTAGGAGGGTGGCAGGAGATCATATTTACAAATGAAAGGTACTTTCAGGGGTGCCTGGCCCCAGGCAAGAGCTCCAAAGATGGCCAACAAGATAGATAGTTGGGAATGGGGATATGAGTAGTTTGGCTTAAGGCTGACCAAGAATGATTTCTTGCCCTTGGTGGTTTTTGGTTATGAAAACACCAATGTATTTTCCAGAATAGACGTCCTCTTAGCCAAGACCCCAGGACAAATGTGGCGTGCCGTGTGATCGAGAAGCTTTGTTCGCTAGCTAGCCATCATCACTGAGGAGCAAATGGAGCCACACACAGGTGCTCGGCTGCTGCCTGTCCTTTGTAGCTAACTTCTGTTTGGCTCTTCCCAGTAGTTTCCCCATGCTGTTCCTCTTGGGTATGGTAGATTCCCAGAAGAGCAGACCTCCGTAGGTATGGCAACTATCAGCAACCCCTTGTACCTGCAAACTTTGGGCCCTGGGAGGAGTGAAGAATGGATAGAGGGCAGGTGGTGGTAGGGATCTGGGGGAAGTGAAATCATGCTCATCCCATTAGAGTTCCAACAAGGCATTATGATTCAAATGGGAAACGAAATCGTAAACTTCCGAAGTAGGTAGCATGTGACTGCAGGAACTCTTAACTGGTCAAGGTGCTGAGAATAAGTGACTGGTAACCTCTTAGGCCCAAATGGGACATCCGTGTCAACACCCTCATCTCACCTCACCCTGTCATCCCAAGGCTGGGGAAACAGAAGAGAAGGTGGATGCGGCATGGCTTTTGTTTTCATGGACTCACTGCAGCTGTGGTTAAGACTGACACAAGAGCCAGCCAATAAGAATCTGTCAACATCCCCTCAGGCAGCACCAACTGGACTGGATGTGTTCAAAGGGGGCGGGCCATGAAGGTGGCAAGGGATGTGCTGGGAGTAGAAGGGAGGAGGTGGGGATGGGTAGGATCAAGATACATTGTATGGGTGTATGGGATTGTCAAAGGATAAATAAAAGATTAAAAAAGAAAGAAGAGAAAAGAAACTGAGAAGTTTAACAGACTCAGGACAGAAAGGATGAGAATTGTCTAACAACAACAACAACAACAACAACAACAAAAGAGTGAGGCAAAGATTGTATGAAAGTTTCTTTTAATGATTAAAAATCTGAAACACTGAGAAACTCTTGGGAAATTCATCTTAGTGACCCTTCCTTCGTTCCTTCCTTCGTTCCTTCCTTTGTTCCTTCCTTCCTTCCTTCATCTCTCTTTTCTTCTTGTCTAAAGACAACCCTCATTCATGTTGAGCTGCTGGTTAGTGTAATGTTATGGTTCAGTTTTGTTGAAAATATAAGACTACCCCAGTCAGCACTCAGTTACAGATTTTGTTAAACATTATAATGAACTTCATATAATCTCTTAGTTTATATTTTAATTTTTAAAAATAAATCCCCCTAATCTTTTGCTTGGGTTTTAGTATGAAATTTTGGCTGTGTTAAGTGGGTAAATAGTGGACTTGGGTTCCAGTATGGCTGGGATAACCAAAGTCCTCCTGGATGTGCCATTGAGACCCAATTTGGGGCTGAGGATGGGAATCTGGCAGAAGAGTGCTTACCCAGTATGCACAGCTCCCTGGGTTCCATTCTCAGAATCAAGATAGAAAAATCTAATTTAGTTGTAGGTCTAAATCTCCTACTTTGTTGGAGAATAAAACATCAGCTAGTGAAAGCTGACAGAGGCTGGAATCCTGGCTCTCCTGGTGGCTGGCAGGACATCCCTGCATCTGGGGCTCCATCTCTAAGATGTCACTCCTTTAAGCTATGGGGACAAAGTGACATCGCCTAGCAGAACGTCTGACATTGCAGACTCTCCATGTCGTTCCTAATTATACTTTCTTCTTTCAGGTCAGATGTCCCTCATCTGGAATGTGGCAGCCAGAGATAGCCATTGTCTCTCCTTTCCTCTGGAGTCGGGTCCCTTTTCTCGCACAAGGAGTGGTCTGAGAACATGCTCAATCACATCAAGAGACTGCAGACACCCAGACTAGAGAGCATTTCAGATCAGCCTTAAGAAGAGAAGGAATGCCCACACCTCATTTGCTCAGAGCTTGAGAAGATTCTAATTCAGCAGACTGTTGTGCCTTGAAAGAAAAGGGTGGAGCTCCCCGGGACACACCTACAAGGGAGACTCTATCTTGGTGGACACTGTTGTGAGGGTAGCGTCCTCAGTGAGTCACTGTGGGAAAGACTGGCCTAGCACACACATCTGAATTGTCCCTTGAGATTCAGGTTACTCAAAGGACTCTGAAGGAAGAAAGTTGAACAGGAAGGCATCCCTGGCCCCCGAGAATGAAAAACATCCTTCCAGTTCCCGACCCAAAGCATGAGACATAAAGGTATTTAATAAAGTATTTCAAAGGGGCTCATCTTCCACCAGAAACATCTGGAGACCTCTGTTGGGTGAATTTCAGTGCCTGTGACACCCAGACTATCCACAAAGACTAAGACATGCCAGAGGATGAGTGCTCAAAAGAGCCCATGGAAAATTCCAAGAAGCAAATTCTTAGGACATGCTCCAAGGGTCAAGGGGAAATCGTCATTTCTTCAGATCAAGGTTCCCAGTTCCCACCCACTTTCCTGGTCAAGGGCGGAAAGGGCTCCTGCCAAGACAACTCCTTCCTCCCTTAACTAGAAGTTAAATATAGCGAGTCCTAAACCCTGACAGAAGGTAAACATAACACCCAAGAGACATGAACATGGCTTCCTTTTGTTTTTGTGTTTGTTTTGTTTTGATTTTGGCTTGTTTTCTTTTCTCCACCATCCAGTCTGTGTTCTAGGAAGTTAATGGGGAAGATGGGCTGACCAGTTAATTGTATCTGGGTTTCAGCTCCCGATCTGTTGTCCTATGAAGACTTCCATCTGATTAAGGAAAACACAGCATGGACCACGTAGAACAGAGTGACCACATAGGCAAACACCTGGAACCAGAGGGAAAGTCATTAGTGTGAGGTCACGGGTATGCACATATGTGCGTGTGCGTGTGTACATGGGGCTATAAGGGCTGTCACTGTCACATGGCACTAGAGGACAGATTCGGGGTTGTGGACCCCCAGATTCTCAGGTAACCTTGCTGTCTTATTGTCACGGATCTGGTTTGCAAACTACCCTTCACACACTAGGGTCATCAACCTGACTGGGGACATCCAAGTCCCCTCCAATAGAAGCATCACAACTGGGTGTCAGTGACTCTGGAAAACTTTCCTTTGCACACCAGTAAGACCAAGACCAGTACTTCCCAGTTGTGGTCCTAGAAGCTAGGCTATGATATTATGAATGTCTGGGTTTCCTGCTTCTGGTTAAGTTCCCTGTACTGTCTGTACATGATTTGTGTGTGTGTGTGTGTGTGTGTGTGTGTGTGTGTGTGTGTG
>JADRCD010156879.1:513-11114 GCA_019843815.1 Montemys delectorum | reverse complement strand
TGATTTAATTCTATTTACTTAAAATATATTTTTAAATGTTAATAAATTTAGATAACTTGAAAAAAAAGAAATATTGAGAAAAAATAATTGTTTCTTCTTGGTTTTTTTTTTTTTGTTAGAGGTGGAATAATGTTTGTGGGTTTGATGAAAGATTACTTTCTTGCTTCTTCTAGGGTGTGGTTTTGCACCTTATGTTGGTGTTTTCCATCTGTCATCTTTTGTAGGGCTGGATTTGCCGAAAGATATTGTGTAAATTTGGTTTTTCTCATGGAATATCTTGTTTTATCCATCTAAGGTAATTGAGACTTTTGCTAGGTATAGTAGCCTGAGCTGGCATTTGTGTTCTCTTAGGGAAATGTATGACATCTGCCCAGGATCTTCTAGCTTTCATAGTCTCTGGTGAGAAGTCTGGTGTAATTCTGATAGGTCTGCCTTTATATGTTACTTGATCTTTTTCCCTTACTGCTTTTAAAATTCTCTCTTTGTTTAGTGCATTTGGTGTTTTGATTATTATGTGACAGAAGGAATTTCTTTTCTGGTCCAGTGTGTTTGAAGTTCTATAGGCTTCTTGTATGTTCATGGGCATCTCTTTCCTTAGGTTCACGAAGTTATCTTCTATAATTGTGTTGAAGATATTAACTGGCCCTTTAAGTTGGAAATCTTCACTCTCTTCTATACCTATTGTCCTTAGGTTTGGTCTTCTCATTGTGTCCTGGATTTCCTGGATGTTTTGGGTTAGGAGCTTCTTGCATTTTGCACTTTCTTTGACTGTTGTGTCAATGTGTCTTCTGCCCCTGAGATTCTCTCTTCTATCTCTTGTATTCTGTTAGTGGTGCTTGCATCTATGACTCCTGATATCTTTCCTAGGTTTTCTATGTCCAGAGTTTTCTCCTTTTGTGATTTTTTTATTGTTTCTATTTCCATTTTTAGATCCTGAATGGTTTAATTTATTTCCTTCACCTGTTTGATTGTGTTTTTCTGTAGTTCTTTATGGGATTTATGTGTTTCCTCTTTAAGGGCTTCTACCTGTTTACTTGTGTTCTCCTGTATTTCTTTGTTTATGTCCTTCTTAAAGTCCTGTATCATCATCATGAGAAGAGATTTTAAATCTGAATCTTGCTTTTCTGGTGTGATGATATGTTTGGAACATGCTATGGTGTGAGAATTGAGTTCTGATGATGCCAAGTATCCTGGGTTTCTGTTGCTTATTTTCTTACACTTGCCTCCAGCCATCTAGTTATATTTAGTGCTACCTACCCTGGCTAAATTTGACTGGGGCATGTCCTTCCTGTGATCCTGGTTGTGTCAGAACTCCTCAGAGTCAAGCTGTCTCTGTGATCCTGTGATTCTGGGATCCTGTGTTCCTGGGCCTGTTAGAGCACCTGGGAGTAGAGTTTCTTCTGGGTATTATGGGAGTTGCTGCAGAGTTTGCACCCAAGGTCTGCTCAGGGAACTGGCCCAGACAGAATGTAAGCAACTGGTGCCACTTGGCTGGAGGAGTTCCTGTGTGCCTGGATCCTATTGGTCTCAATTACTCCCAATGTTGGGATAGATGCTGTGTCCTTGTACTGGCTAGTTTTGTGTGTCAACTTGACACAGTCTGGAGTTATCACAGAGAAGTGAGCTTTAGTTGGAGAAATGCCTCCATGAGATCCAGCTGTGGGGCATTTTTTCAATTAATAATCAAAGGGGTGGTGCCATCCCTGGGCTGAAAGTCTTGGGTTCTATAAGAGAGCAGGCTGAGCAAGCCAAAAAAAGCAAGCCAGTAAGGAACATCCCTCCATGGCCTCTGCATCAGCTCCTGCTTCCTGACTGCTTGAGTTCCAGTCCTGACTTCCTCTGGTGATCAACAGCCATGTGAAAATAAGCTAAATAAACCCTTTCCTCCCCAACTTGCTTCTTGGTCATTATGTTTGTACAGGAATAAAAACCCTGACTAAGACAAATTGGTACCAGGAGTGGGGTGTTCATGTGACAACCTGACCATGTTTTGGAGAGGACTGTGGAAGGACTTTAGAGCTTTGAGCTAAAAGAGCCACTGTTAAGAACTCTGTGGGATGTTCTGTGAGAGCTTGAAAAATCATGTTGAGAACAGTGCAGAAGATGGAGGCCTGGCTTGTGAAATTTCAGAGGGAAGATTAAAGACTCTTATCAGGGCCATGTTGTTTTGATTGTGAAGATTCTGTGGTTCTGGTTAGCTGGGGCTAAATATCAGCTGTGATTAACAAGATACCAGAACTACTAAAGTGAAAACTTTACATTACTGGGACTATTGATGCTGGTTAGCTGGAGTTAAGAAATTAGCGGTGATTAAGAAGAGACCAGCATCATTAAGGTAACATCTTCTGGGAAGTGTTTTCTGAGAGCACAAAGATGCTGTGTTCCAGAGATAGCCAAGGTTGTACCTTGTGCTGCAGCAGGACTTGGTAATGTGTAAGAGTCACCCAGGTGGTGCTGGTTTTGACAGCACGAAGGGGTCATGAAGAGCAGCTGAGCCTCAGCACAGGGAGAGGCCATGGGAGGCCATAAGTGAAGGTGCAGCCTCAGTTTGCAATTAATGGCCCAGGACTGAAGGTGTCATGCAAGGAGTTGAGGCTTGGTACCATGAAGAGAGCCTATGAGAGGCTATTGGTAAAGCCTAGTTACAGGGGAAGACATTGTTTTAGAGATGCCAGTACCATGAATGACCACCAAAAACAGCAGCAGCAGTGGAGTACAGGCATCTGGAGCCCAGACGACAATATGTGTGCTACAAAGGGCAGAGCTAGAGAGGTGACTCAAGCCCTTGTTAGAGCCCAGAAGATCATGAGTTAGATCCCAGTTGGTTTTGCTTTTGATTATGACTGTGCCCTGACATTTTTCCCTCTTGAAGGAAGAATGTATTTTAGTGGAGTCCACAGTTAAGAGACTTTAAATTTTAAAAGATACTGGAGATTTTAAATTGATTGAACTTTTAATATGTAAAGACTGTGGGACTTTAGATCTTGGAGATAAATAAAAACATAAGGGTTGAGGCTAATAGTGATATGTTTGTGTGTCAAGTTGACAAGGGGTCAATTGTACTGGCTAGTTTTGTGTGTCAACTTGACACAGTCTGGAGTTATCACAGAGAAGTGAGCTTCAGTTGGAGAAATGCCTCCATGAGATCCAGCTGTGGGGCATTTTCTCAATTAATAATCAAAGGGGTGGTGCCATCCCTGGGCTGAAAGTCTTGGGTTCTATAAGAGAGCAGGCTGAGCAAGCCAAAAAAGCAAGCCAGTAAGGAATATCCCTGCATGGCCTCTGCATCATCTCCTGCTTCCTGACTGCTTGAGTTCCAGTCCTGACTTCCTCTGGTGATAAACAGCCATGTGAAAATAAGCTAAATAAACCCTTTCCTCCCCAACTTGCTTCTTGGTCATTATGTTTGTACAGGAATAAAAACCCTTACTAAGACAGTCCTCCTCACGTCTGATCCTGGGCATGTTAAAGCACCTGGGAGTGGAGCTTCCTTTGGATGTTGCCTCTATAATTCTTTATGGTATTTTTGAGGCAAGTTTTCTCCTTGAATCTAGAAGGCTCTGTATTGGCTAAAATACCTAGCAAGCAAACCCATAGGAGGCAAATGGATGGAACTAGAAAATATTATCCTCATTGAAGTAACCAGACCAAAAAGACTCACATGGTATGAGTGATCATTAGGCAAAAAATACAGGGTAGCCATGCTACAATCTACAGACCAAAAGAAAGTAAGTAATAAGGGGAGTCCAAGAGAGGAAGAATGGATCTCACAGAAGGGGAAACAAATAGACATAGGAGGGGGATGGAGGGAGGGAACTGGATGGGAGATGGAGAGGAAAGGAAAATGGAAATGGGGAATCAAGTGTTGGAAGTTTAGATGGGGTTGGTAGAGGTTAACAGGAATCAACAGTAGACATCTCTGGGATTAGCCAGAAACCTAGGATGGCAGAGGTTCTGAGAAGGTTTGGGGAATAACCTTACTTAATAACTGTGGATATGGAGACTTATGTGACTGCCTCCTATAGCTAGGCAGGTCTTCCAGAGAAGGGGCTGGGCATCAATCCACACATAAAACCATCTACCCAAAAACTGTCTGGCTAAGTGTTGGGCATGGATTAAGATGAGTGAATGATCAAGTAATGCCTGACCAAACTTGTGATCCATACAATAAGAGACACTATGAATGATACTCTGCTTTCAGAAAGGGACCTAGTATAACTGACTCTTGAGAGGCTTCATCCAGCAGCATATAAAAACAGATGCAGAGATACTCAGCCAAATGTCATCCATAACTTGGGGAGTCATGTAGATGTGTCACAGATAAGACTGCATAACCCAGAAGTGTCAGGGATCCTGAAGAAGACATATAGAGTCAACTAACCTGGGCCCATGGGGGCTCACAGAGATTGGACCACCAAAGTGCTTATGGGGGTTGGACTTAGGCTCCCTACATATTAGTGGTAGATTTGCAGCTTGGTCTTTGTTAGGTCCCCTAACAATTGGAGCTGAGGCTGTCTTTGAACCAATTGCCTGTCCTTGGATCTCCTCCCCTTAACTGGACTGTCTGGTTGAAACTCAGTGGGAGAGGACGCATTTAGTCCTGATGCTACTGTATGTCCCAGGACAAGGTGGTACACAAGGGGGCCTTCCCCTACTCCTTAGAGGAGGGTTCAGTAAGGGTAGGACTGGGTAGAAAGGAATGAGGGGAGTTGCAATCAGGATGTAAAATGAATAAATAAATTAATGAATGAAAAAAATGTGACCTACCCGCCGGTTTGTGAAGACAGAAAAGCATTCCTTCACTAGCACATTCTTAATCATCTCTGGGTCCATGATGGCAAACACAGGTATTTGACCATCAAACAACCTGTGTGGGGAAGACAGATGATGAACCGGATTCTGAAGTGAGAGCCACATCCAGACTTTGATCCTAATGTTGTGGGACCCTCACTCTGCTTATACAACACATGGTCACAGGAGTTTTCAGTTCAGCTTATGGATTCTGACCTTGTACACAATGGGGACTTTGTAAAATGACAGGCAATGTCATTCAAAACACAGTTAGTCACTTAAAGACAGACCAGCTCATTAAGGCACCATACTTAGAAATAACAAGGGGAAATTTGCCAAGTCTAAATTTGTATATGTGAGAATAGCCTATAATATTTTTTATGAATTTGCATATTTGAAATATTGGAAGAGGCTGGAGAGATGGCTCCACAGTTAGCAGCACATGTTGCTCCTTCAGAGGATCTAAGTTTGGTTCCTAACACCCACATTGGGTAGCTCGCAACCACCTGTAACACCAGCTCCAGGGATATCCAATACCTCTGGAATACACTGAAGTCAGAGGCAGGAAAATCTCTTGAGTTCAAGGCCAGCCTGCTTACAAAGAAATTCCAGGACAACCAGGGCAACACAGAGGAACCCTGATTTGAAAAAGAAAAAAATAATCTTAAAAATACTAGAATATGTCAACATCTGGTGTTGCGTTGCCACTCAGTCTTAGGGTGTCTGCTTAGGGTACAGATCCTGGTTTTGATACATTGATATGAAAATACAGAATTTAACTGAGGCACCTGTATCTACTTATCCAAGACTTAGGTTGTTTAGAAGCAAGGCAGGAAGAGCATGAGAGACAAGAAGCAGAGGGGAGAGCTTCATAGGCTGTCTTCAGTACTCCTGAATTCACAGTAGCTGGAATAACCTCCACATGCCCTCTCATGAATGTTAATATTCTAGCATAAGGTTTAAGATTCTGACTGTGCCTGAAGACTTGCAAACAGCTAGCTCCTGGAAGGAGAAAACAAAATGGCCCAAAGGTAGAGGCACCTTATTCTGTCAGCTTAGTCCCTGGCATCTATGTGGTGGAAAGAGAAAGCTGACTACCACAAGCACTCATCCCATATACACTTTTGCCAAAAACTTTGTCAGAGTCTGAGGAGATGGTGCAACCTATTCCAAGTCTGATGACCTGAGTTCAGTACCCTGGAAGTAGAAAACTAACTTTCACAAGTTATCCTCTGACATATATATATATGCACTGTGACACATGTCCCCAATCCTAGAGAAAAAGTTGATGTAAAATAAAGCATAAACAACAAAGTCTCTATATGCACAGAGGAGTTGTATTTATGCTAAGCATGAATCATTTACCAAGCCCTTAGCTAGGTGATCCCACCCCTACTGTCAAATGGCATTCTAAAGTCAATAATGAAGTGAAGGAATGTGGGCTTCTACAGGGGAATAAGCCAGGGTGGCAAGGAGATGGAACACAACATTTTCAGATCAGATCAGAGTGACCTGAAACAATGCATAGCATGTCAGGAAAAGGAAATTTCAGAGGAGAAAACAAAGTAGAAGAGGACACTAGATAAAACTTGAAGCCTGATAAGGGATTCTCAGGGGCCCACACTCTCAGAGGATGGGAAAGGGAGACTGTGTTAAGGGCATGGGCATGAAGGGTACTGACCAGGTTGTGAAGTGAACAAATAAATAATTACTGGAAGAAAAATAACTCAAGTCCTTGGAACATCAAAGCCTATCAAAAAGCCGAAGTGTGCAATATTTTCATGTCAATTAGACCTTTGCACCCTGCCAATTAATGACAGGCATTATTATCTTTTCACATGGCCACAGTTCAGGCTGGCCAAATCCTTGCACAAAGGTAATGCTTCCTCCTAAAAACAGTCAACTGGATGGAATGTCCAGAGTACTCACCCCCATATTTTTCCATACTTTGTTTTGGACTCCATGTCAAATTTCCAAAAGCCCTGGAAAGAGAAATAGCATGAAATCCATTTTTGTCCTGTATATACTGACCCTTCTTTAGCCAGAGCATGAAAACCATCAGACCTCATGAAGTCAGGTTTACTGTCTCTGACACAGAAAAGTTCTTATTCAGAAATGTTTGAAGTGTCAAGAGCAGGATGGGTCAGTGGGGAAGGGCAGAATGAGAAAGCAGGACACATGACACCTTGTGTTGTGGATTCTGTATACTAACTCACAACACATACACATCACACAACAACAACAACAACAACAACAATAATAATAATAATAATAATAAACACAATTGTTTTAAAAAATATTCATGGGAAGCACAGATCCTGTAGGTAGAAAATCCTGAGCAGACAGTAGCACAAACTTTGTCACTTAACATGTGGGTGTGATCTTGGGAATGTCTGCCTGAGGGACTGACCGTGGGCCAGGTATTAAACAGGTTAGTCACAGTCACCTAGACTTAGGGCCTACATGGCACATTACATTCTCATTATTCAAGTTTCTAATAATTTTCTTAAATCATCCTCTTCCTAGTGCCTTTGTTTTTAACAAATCTTTAAAAGAAAATTAAAAAGTGCCTTGTGTAGGGAAGGATCTAAGGTGACTGACAACCATCATCCTATCTCAATTATTCTAACTTGCTACTCAGACTCATGCATAAAGTCACTACCATTAAAGGACGAGAGGTAGTTGTAGGTATATTTCAGCATGTATAGTAGAGCAGTTTGCCTAGCATGTGTAAGACTGTGAATCTCAAGGTGAAATCTCCATTTTCTCTCCGGTGACCTTCTAAGGCAGGACCACCCAGCAGGTACAGGCCACAGAAGTGGCAGGGCAGGTGGCACAGGATCCTTTCTACCTCCCTCTTCACCTAGGAGGGACTGCAGATCCACAGCCCTCTCTGTCCTTTTATGACAAGTGGAGAGCTTGCCTTCAGGGAGCTCTAACCCAGGGACTCAGGGGAGATCTCCATTTTCTCTCCAATGACCAGCTAAGGCAGGACCAGCCAGGAGGCACAGGCCTCAGAAGTGGCAGGGCAGCCAGTGCAGGATTCTTTCTACCTCCCTTTTCACCTAGGAGGGACTGCAGATCCACAGCCCTCTCTGCTCCTTCCCTGCAAGTGGACAGCTTGCCTTTGAGGAGTGCAATAACCCAGGAACTCAGAAGAGATCTCCCTTTTCTCTATGGTAACCTCCTAAGTCAGGACCAGCCAGGAGGCACAGGCCTCAGAAGTAGCAGGTAGCTGGTGTAGGATCCATTCTACCTCCCTCTTCACCTAGGGGGGACTGCAGACCCATAACCCTCTCTGCCCCTTCCCTGCAAGCTAGAGCTTGCCTTTGGGGAGTGTTCTAACCCAGGGACTCAGGAGGGATGACTGATCCACAGCCCACTGCACATGGGTCTTACTAGAAGAGAGTTGATATCCCAGAAGTACTGACACAGGCTTACAGACCCACAGAAGGAACAAGCTACAGTCAGAGACAGCAAGAACATCTAACACCAGAAATCAGCAGATGGCAAAAGGCAAATGCAAAAATCTTACCAACAGAAACCAAGACTACTTGGCTTTATCAGAACCTAGTACCCCCACCACACCTAGTCCTGATTATCCCAAAAACCAGAAAAGCAGGATTTGGATCTAAAATCATATCTCACGATGTCGATAGAGGAATTTAAGAAAAGCATGAATAACTCCCTTAAAGAAATACAGGAGAACACAGGCAAACAGGTTCAAGCCCTTAAAGAGGAAACACAAAAATCCCTTAAAGAATTATGGGCCGAGCAGTGGTGGCACACTCCTTTAATCTCACCACTTGGGAGGCAGAGGCAGGCAAATATCTGAGTTCAAGGCCAGCCTGGTCTTCAGAGTGAGTTCAAGGACAGCCAGGGTTATACAGAGGAAGCCTGTCCCAAAAAAAACAGAAAAAAAAAAAAGAATTAGAGGAGAACACGAGTAAACAAGTAGAAGCCCTTAAAGAGGAAACAGAAAAGTCCCTTAAAGAATTATAGAAAAGCACAACCAAAGAGGTGAAGGAATTGCACAAAACCATTAAGGACCTAAAAATGGAAGTAGAAACAGTTAAGAAATCACAAAGAGAGACAACTCTGGAGATAGAAATCCTAGGAAAGAAGTCAGGAACCATAGATGCAAGCATCACCAACAGAATACAAGAGATAGAAGAGAGAATCTCAGGGGCAGAAGATACCATAGAAAACATTGACCCAACAGTCAAAGAAATCACAAAATGCAAAAAGTTCCTAACCCAAGACATCCAGGAAATCCAGGACACAATGAGAAGACCAACCTAAGGATAATAGGTATAGAATAGAGTGAAGACCTACAACTTAAAGGGCTAGTAAATATCTTCAACAAAATTAAGAAAACTTCCCTAACCTAAAGAAAGAGATGCCCATGAACATACAAGAAGCCTATAGAACTCCAAATAGACTGGATCAGAAAAGAAATTCCTCCTGCCACATAATAGTCAAAACACCAAATGCACAAAACAAAGAAAGAATATTAAAAGCAGTGAGGGAAAAAGGTCAAGTAACATATAAAGACAGGCCTATTAGAATTACACCAGATTATTGACAGAGACTATGAAAGTCAGAAGATCCTGGGCTGATGTCATACAGACCATAAGAGAACACAAGCACCAGACCAGGATACTATACCGAGCAAAACTCTCAATTACCATAGATCGAGAAATCAAGGTATTCCTTGACAAAACCAAATTTACGCAATGTATTTCCACAAATCCAGCTCTTCAAAGGGTAATAAATGGAAAACTTCAACACAAGGAGGGAAATTATACACTAGAAAACCCAAAAATGTAGTCTTCGAACAAAACTAAAAGAAGATAGCCACATGAACAGAATTCCAACTCTAACAACAAAAATAACAGGAAGCAACAATTACCTTTCCTTAATACCAATTAATATCAATGGACTCAATTCCCCAATAAAAGCACATAGACTATCAGACTAGGTACGTAAACAGGACCCAACATTTTTTGTATACAGGAAATCCACCTGAATGTCAAAGACAGACACTACCTCCTAATAAAAGGCTGGAAAACAATTTTCCAAGCCAATAGTCTCAATAAAATAGTGGGGTAGCCTTTCTAATATCGGGTAAAATTGACTATCACCCTAAAGTGATCAAAAAAGATAAGGAGGGACACTTCATATTCATCAAAGTTATAATCTACCAAGAGGAACTTTCAATTCTGAATCTCTATGCTCCAAATGCAAGGGCATCTACATGCATACAAGAAACTCAACTAAAGCTCAAAGCACACATTGCACCACACACAATAATAGTGGGAGATTTCAACACCCCACTCTCTGCAATGGACAGATCATAGAAACAGACACTAAACAAAGACACAGTGAGACTAACAGAAGTTATGAAAGAGATGGATTTAACAGATATCTATAGAACTTTTTATCCTAAAACAAAAGGATATAACTTCTTCTCAGGATCTCATGGTACCTACTCCAAAATTGACCATATAATTAGTCATATATCAGGCCTCAACAGATACAAGAAGATTGAAATGATTCCTTGCATCCTATCAGATCACCATGAACTAAGGCTGCTCCTCAATGACAACATAAACAATAGAAAGCCCACACATGTGGAGGCTTAATAATACTGTACTCAATGGTAAGTTGGTCAAGGAAGAAAGAAATTGAAGACTTTCTAGAGTTTAATGAAAATGAAGCCACAATGTACCCAAACTTATGGGACACAATGAAAGCAGTCCAAAGAGGAAAACTCATAGCATTAAGTGCCTCCAAAAAGAAACTGGAGA
>JADRCD010156877.1:6402-20528 GCA_019843815.1 Montemys delectorum | reverse complement strand
CTCTCTCTCTCTCTCTCTCTCTCTCTCTCTCTCTCTCTCTCTCTCTCCATGTATATAGGTATATGTGTTATATATACATACATATACATATATACACTATATACATGGGGTTGTGTATGCTGTGTCTCTTTTTAAAAACACTTTTGATATTCACATTCACTTATTGTATACACGCATGCGTATAACTTGGAGGAGTCAACTCTTTCCTCCCACCTTGTAGATTCCAGGAATCATACGTGGGTCATCAGCCTTGGAGAAAAGCCCCTTTACCCACTGAGCCATCTCACTGGTCCATATGTGTCTTGATGAATTAAGACAAGTTGGAGGAAGGAAGGAAGGAAGGAAGGAAGGAAGAAAAGAAGGAAAGAAGGAAGGGGAAGGAAGGGAAGGGAAGAGAGGGCAGAAAGGAAGACAGGAAGGCAGGCAGGAAGCCCAAATTGAGAAGGAGGGTCTGTATAAGGGTATAGATATTGGAGACACAGGTGACCAGCATTACCTGTGGAACATTGCTGTGTGTTCTCTTCTAAGCCGTACAAAGCTCCAGGGGCTCCTCCACGTAAAGAAAAACATCACAAGGTACTGAATGCACAACCCGTAATCTTCAGGGTGTGGTCATGCCAATGGCAACCAAATGTCATATTTGTCCCTTAAGAAAATAGTTAAAATTACAAATTCCATCAAAAACCAGCTTCCTGCTCTGGAAAGAGGAAGAGTTAACAGTGACTTTTAAAGATGGCGCAGGGGTTAAGAACATTGCCTTCTTTTCCAGAGGTCCTGAGTTCAATTCTCAGCAACCCCATGGTAGCTCACAACCATCTGTAATGAAATCTGATGCCCTCTTCCGGCATGCAAATGTAGATGAAGATAGAGCACTCATATATAAAATAAATACATGAATCTTAAAAAAAACCTTAGAGTTAAAGACCAAGTAATCTCAGACACTAATGTCATTTTGAAAGCATTTTCTGTAGGTGAAGTGCTTATTACAAAGCACATATAGCACATACCCAGAGGGAAATCAGACTTCTGAGTGATTCTTTTCAAAGAGAACCTTTGTGGGGAGCAGCGTTCTGGGCCAGAAGAGCCTACCAATGATCCTGACAGCATCTGAAAACAGAGAACTTCTAATACCCTAGGTGTCAGCACCCAGGCCAAGGGACCATGCTGCAGAGAGAAGTCTGCAGAGGCTAGATATGTGGACACGAAGACTAAGACACTTTCTAATAGACAGGATCCTGGAAGAAGAACAGATCCATGAAACATAATTCCTGAGTCTGGCTTCAGGAAATGGCCGGGAGTTCGAAGGCAGAAAAACAAGAAGGAAGGAAGGAAAGAAGGAAAGAAGGAAGGGAGGGAGGGAGAAAGGAAGGAAGGAAAGGCAAAAGGAAGGGAGGAAAGAGAAGAAGGAAAGGCAGGAAAGAAGGAAGGAAGAAATGAAGGGTAGGAAGGAAGGAGGCAGGGAGGAAGGAAGGAAAGAAGGAAGGCAGGAAGGCAGGCAAGCAGGCAGGAAGGTAGGAGGTAGACAGGAAGGAAGGAGGCAGGCAGGAAGGCAGGAAGGCAGGAAGGTAGGAGGTAGGCAGGAAGGAAGGCAGGCAGGAAGGTAGGAGGTAGGCAGGAAGGAAGGAGGCAGGCAGGAAGGCAGGAAGGCAGGCAGGAAGGCAGGCAGGAAGGCAGGCAGGAAGGCAGGAAGGCAGATAGGCAGGAAGGCAGGTAGGCAGGCAGGAAGGCAGGAAGGCAGGTAGGCATGCATCTCGACCTGGGGGGCTCACTGAGAGCTTTTAGGCAGGAACCCTCCAGCTTACTTCCCCCCAAGATCTAAAGCAGAAAGCCTGTGCCTTAATTTTTCTGCATTATTTTCCGAGGTTTCTTGCCTTTGTAGCTCTCCTCACAGGAGACCATGTGGCCAATGCAATGAAGTCCAGAGAGGGTCGCACAGAGAGCAGGAAGTATATAAAAAGCCAGACAGCATTACAGATAAGAGGTTAAGAGGGACCCTGACAGCGGCACAACTGTGACTTCCGAGCCAGCTGACTGCCCCAATAACTAATCCCATAACCTAAGCAGGACTGACAGACCACCATCAGCTACTCCCTGGAGCCAGCGCCACTTCCTCTGCCTCACAGACCCAGCACGTGCGAGGGTTGTTCCTCATTCTTGAACTGTACCTCCTTCGTTCCCATAACAAATATTAACAAAGAACCCATAAGATCCTGGGCTGCCTGGTGCTTGGAGCTGGGAAGAGAATAGTGAGCAAGATGATTTCTTTGCAGTTGGACGACTGTGAAGAGAGGGCCCCAGAGCCGGACAGCACAGCGGCTGCTTGTAGAGAATCTAAGGGTGGGCAGAGCTCCGCAATGCCACGCTGACCCCTGAAAGGCAGAGGCTAAGGCAGAGGCTGCCTGACCGAGTGTCTGCCCAGTGATGCAGGACAGAGCAAGCACTTTGGAAAGTGAAGCTAAGAGGACTCCTCAAGACCGTCTCAGAGTCACTCAGAGTGGCCCCCAGGAGTGAGTGATTAGGATAAAAAGTACCCAAGGCTTATCAAGGAAATATTCTTGCCTGCTGAATGAAGCCCAGGAAGAGGGCTGGCCCCTTTCTAATGATGGGGTGAAGTACTTCCTGGGGAATAAGTGACTCTTCAGCTTCATGGTGTGTCTGGGGCTAGAGAGTCCAGATCCTGGAAGAGTGGAGCAGCCTCCACTGGTTGAGTACCAGGTTCTCTGCCCCATTGGTCAGCTCCAGGACTCACAGGACCTCCGGAAGGGAGACCTATATACTAACAGCTGAGCGGAGGTCTGTGGTGGGGAAGGTGGCAGCATCCTCTCCACTTCAGGAGCTGAGGAGCAAGAGCAGAATAGACCTGGGATTCTCTAAATCTTAACTAAAGCTTGAAAATCAACAACCTGCAGACTGGGGACACCCTTGTCCAGCATGACATACACACCCTCTCCCTCCCTCAGAACCTTCCCTCTTGGACAACCCATCCCCACACGCCCACAACACTAATCCATAGTGTTTTGGTTAAATGTAACTATCTTGGCAAATAAAGACTTGTTTTAATCTTTGGTTTGCAGGTTCAGCTCACTTGGAGCTAAAATTTTGTGCCTTTGGGATACGTGGGTGGCCTTGGGGGAACCCCACCCCCAACCAGATGTAGCTAGTCAAAAACAAGCTTTTTTTTTTTTAAATTTTTAAAAAGATTTTATTATTATTAATTTTTATTATATATATGAGCATGTGAGTGTTGGTACCCTCAAAGGCCAGAGGCATCAAATCCCTCTGGAGCTGGAGTTTCAGGGGGCTGTGAGATGCTGACTGTGTGTACTGGAATTTGAACTCAGATCCTCTAAAAGAACAAGCTGTGCTCTTAAAGCCCAAGCCATTTCTCCAGCCCAAGACAATGGTTTATGTCTCCTCACATATTCTTAGAACTTGTTGTATGTTGTGTGTACTTGTTTCTTCATGTTCTAGAGCTGTGAGCTGGTCTCCTCAGAACACACTGCAGATGCAATGTGAAGTTTTGCTAAAGCAGAGGAAATGCTTTTATAGCAAGAAACTCAAGAACACCAAGCAAGATTCTCTCACTAGTCGGTATAGAGAGGAGGAGCTCTCTCTCGGTGAGATAGAGTCCAAGCTCAGGAGCCCAAGGGGCCAGAGGTGCATAAGTGACTTCAGCTCTGGACTCTTCCACCAAATCACAGATAGAGAAGATGCATACAGCATACAGCAAAATTACTAACCCAGAGCTTGTGGAACCCTTGAATGTGAAAGAAATTTTACAACGGACCACAAGGTTATGGCATTATTGTAACGCTTATTTTAGTGATACATTCATTTTACCCTCCACTGTTATGGTCCACTAATTAATTTACCACTGTATTTGTTATTCTCCATTCACTAGTTTCATGGTCCTCCTCACTGGCTCCTTAGTTCTCATCCCTCCTGACTCAGATCCTGCCTCGTACGGACCTCTTCATTTTTATCTCCTCCACCACCAGTGGCTTTCTCCATCTTTCCATCTCTAGAGTCTCCCCAGAAACTTCTGACCTCCCTGATCCCTATTGGAAACCCACCATGGATCTCCACACACAGCCCCTCTGATGTGCCTGTCATTGTGTATGCGCCATGACCCCCCCCCCCACCAGGGAGTATTCTAGAACAGTGCTCACTCACATCACCGGCACCTACAAAAAGGTCTTGTGGCACCAGTGAGTGCTGAGGAAGATGCTCACAGAGCAGGCTGAGGCACCAGAGAGAAAGATGGCTGAGCCCCCAGAGGCCTCCCACCTGGCTTCCCTGGCACAGGGACAGAGCTGGCCCAGCTCTGGGTGGAGGTGCTGGGGCTAGCTAATCACCTAAATGGACACAGGCTGTTGAGAGACAGGCTCTATTCCCTAATAGAATTTGCCCTCAAGTGCAATTTAATTTTCTCTGAGGCGGTCTCCAACCCCTCTGCTGCCCTCCCCCTAAGCAGACCAGGCTTTCCCTGCTTATGAGGGGGAGCAGAGAGCCTTCTACCAGAGAAAGAGAAGGCCTCGTCTGTGCTCTGTCCTGATACTTGGAGCACCCCCACATCCCTCCCTGGATGGGGACCCCACTCTCATCTCCTGACTCTGGCTTCCCTCCACAGCAGAAAGAACAGCCGCTCCCATCAGGGCCCCAAGTCCACGCCATGGAGACAGATCCTTCCCCTGACCTCTGGTAAGTTCACGTGGGTCCAGAATTCCCTTTGTCCAGCTTAGTGAGAAAGGCTTGGGACCACAATGGGCAGGAAGGGGTGTGGAAGATGGGAGGGTGTGGCTCACTCATTCTCAGTGGAGGGGACAGAGATCATCTCAGAGATCTGTGGTTTGGGATCCCACCCAGCTGCCCAGAGCCCTGGGGATCTCCTGCTCACCAGTGCTGCTCTTGGGACTGGCTGACCCTCAGGCAAAACTCCCACCCCCTGGCCCCATTACAGTATCTTGAAGCCTAACTCTGGGTCTCTAGGAATGTCAGAAGCTGTGGAAACATCAGCTTGGGGGTACATGGGGGTCATCTTCTGTAGTCTCTTCCCTCTCTTGAGACCCCCCTTCATAGCCCCACCTCCTGAGTACAGAGAAGTCTGGGCAGGTTCCCATTGACTTGAACTCCCTAATCAAGACAGGGATGAGGTCCAGGACCACAAGAGAAACCTAGAGCTGTGAGAGGAGGGTGGAGTCCTGGGGTTAGCGTGGGAGGAGGGTTCAGGGTGCTATACCCTCCTCTCAGGCAATCCCCTAGGGGGATCTCTCTAGCCTGTGCTCTTTATCTGGTAGCTCTGGCGTGAGAGCACTGGAATTCCTACTTCTTTGCTGTCAAAGCCTTGAAAAGAGCAGGGGGTGGGACTGAGGATGACAGAATGGATTGGTAGTGGGTCAGGGTCAACAGCGAAGGGGAGACAGTCATTCCTCAGGCCGGCCACCTGCTCAGGGCTCAGGGCTCAGCAATCAGCGATGTATGCAGCTGAGGTCTCTTCTCTGTGTGGGGCCCACTGCTCCTTGGGTTACATTTGTGAGCATCTTCCCCTTCATCTGTCCCAGCGAATGGTTAATTAGTTCCTTACTGATTGCTGGAAGCTGGGCTAAACGCTAAGAGGAGAGGGACGCTTTGTGCCTCTCTATGTGTTGTGTGTGCATGAGGGTGTACAGTCCCATGCAAAGCAGAAAGCCCTGGAAGAGCCGTGGCATTTCACATTCCCTATCAGCCATGCTAGAAGAAGAAACAAATGAAATTAATGTTAATAAGAGATGTCATTTACTCAGGAAAGAGAGAGAGAGAGAGAGAGAGAGAGAGAGAGAGAGAGAGGTCATTTAACACAATGTATCCAAAATCATTGCGATATGTGAATTAAAAAAAAACTTAATGACCTGTTTCTTATTCTTTTCTATGTTTTAAGCCCTCAGAATCTGATGCATAACTTACATTTATAGCACATCTCTATTCTGACCATGTGCTCCGTGGCCACATGTGGTCAGTGGCCACTGTACATCGCAGCAGAATCCCCAAGGGGGGATGCATCAGTGCTGCTCAGGGGCCAGCAGCAGCAGCTGCAGCACCCAGAAAGCCCTTAGAGAGACAGAATCGCAGACATCGAACCTACCAATCTGGAAACTATAGTACTTAAACCAACCCCCACTCGATTACAAGCACAGAGCTATCTAAAGAGCCAGGGGGTGTGAGACTCTAGAATGTTCTCATGCAGGGTCGCACATGATTCCGCCACCCCCTGCCCCCTCAACAATTAGGAGCCTTATCTGAGTACCAGCATTCCTGTCTAAGCACAGGAAAACAGGCTTAGAGGGTTTAACTCCCTATGGCCATAAAGCACAGATACAAATGAACTAGGTAGGGCTAATGTCCTCTCCCCAACCCTCCCCTCAAGCTCTTAGCCTTTCCTCCCTGATTGCCCAAAGTTATAATTAGTCCTATCTCCCGTTCCCATCTTGGCTAGCTGATTTTTCAAGCAAACAGGTTAGTGAGCAAGAGCAAGCTCATCACAAGAAGCCAGTGTCACGCAAAAGAATGGCCAAGCCATGACATCTGCTGTGTCTCCTGCCCTCAGACACCAGAGACAGTTGGCGTTTGTCCGTGGGGTGCTTAGTGCTAACTGGTCTGCCTCCCTTTGTTGATACTATGAGTTTGGAGTGATGGCAATCCCATTGCACAAAAAGGTAAGTAAAGGCTCACAGTGGTTGAGCCTCCAGCTAAGTTGGCACTGGCCCTGAAGTGCATCAGGAATCTGTTTTCTGTCTCATGCAGTCTTCTCCCATAGGCCTCCTGGGCCTTTTCCTGTTACCTCTGCATACATCAAACGCTCCTACACTTTTTGGTTGTAAGTCAGTTCCTGAGAGGAAACTGCTGAGTTAAGCTCCTCCATGAAAAATCTTTCTCCAAGATGATGAAGGGCTTGTTTTATAGATTAGCTTTGACACCTGCAGCTATTTCAAATGCAGCCAGGCTGGGCCTTCTCCCCTTTTGGCTCCCCATGAGCAGTGTCCTCTCGATGAGCTGAGGAAATGAATCAGACCCTTAGAAACTCTGGGAGTGAGCCTAGGGTCTCAGAAGAGACAGCTTGGCCCTCTCGGGTTTCAGTCTCCTTTAGAAAGAACCCTGCTACTGCTACTCCATGCTTTTCGCAAATTGGTTCCTTGGATGGATCTTTTGAGTTCTGGAGTCTCTGAGTTCAAGAGTTTGAAGAGGGAGATGGGAAGGGGTGGTAGGCTCAGCAGAAGGTATCTGGAGGCCCAAATTGTTCTTTAAATAAACATAGGGACAGAGTAACTCAGAAACACACACCAGAGAAAGCATAGTTGCAAGGTGATATGGGTAGATCAGGCCCGGAAGAGAAGAGGCAGACCTGGCGCAGGCTGTATTTTCTCACACCCTGTGTACAGAGCAAAGGCGAGGTGGCCTGTTCCATGGTGGAGAGAGAGATTTCCCAAGACAGTGAAAATGTTACCCACAGAGAAATTTGGGCATACTGACCACAAGATGAATGAGAAGAACAAGTCTCTACCTCCAAGGGGGAATAGACAAAGAAGGTCCATGACCTTGGGCTCAACTCTAAGGTCTCCCAAGTTCAAATCTTCAGTTAAGAACATACAGGGCAGGGCTAGAATTATAGTTGAGTTGACAGAGTGCTTGCCTAGCACTCGCAGATCCCCAGCATTGAACAAACTATGTGTAGTGACACGCATTTTAATCTCTGCACTTGGGAAGTGGAAGCAGCAGGGTTAGAAGTTCAAGGTCACCCTCAGCGACACAGCGTCAAGTTCCCAGACAGCCCGGTTAGACGAGAACCTGTTTAAAAAATGGGAAAATCCAGGAGCATTTCTAGTATCCAGTTGTAATACTAACTGACATTTCTAGAAGTGTTCCCTCAGAGCTCTGGGTAACCATGCAAGGAGAGTTCTCTCATTCCCAATTGGCCAGTGAAAAATCAAAAAAGCAGGAACTTTCCAGCAGCTGCCCCAAGGAAGAGAATACTCAAACTGAGATTTGAATGTTGATAACCATAGCCTGCTACTGAATCCAGTTCTGATTTCGTCTGAGGCATAGAAGGCAGATGCCTCCGGAGAGCTCTGCTGGCCTTATCTCACAGGCATACTGTGAAAGAACGCTATGGTTTAAGCACCCCAAGTCATTGCTTTCCATGGCCAACCACTGAACTGGCAGATAGTAGGTGCCCGGGGAGTGCATGAGTGAATGATCTAGGCACTCTAGATTTCTGAGTGATATAAAGATCATTAACTCTGACAGTAGAACAAGGCCAATCCCTGGATTCACTTCCCAGCTCCTACCTGTACTTGATCCATGTTGTAAGATGGCGGCACAGATGGTTCTTAGAGGCTTTGGCCTTGCTGAGTCATGTATACTGCATGAATCCGTACCCAGCGAGCCTCAGAGGAGACTTACTTAGTAATGCTGGCTAGGCTAGAGCCTGCCTACCTGGACGTACATACTGGCTTACCACCTGTGCAACCTGAAGGGTGTCCCTCGATTTCTCTGAGCTCCACTTCACTTGTCTGTAGGTCAAGGATGATAAGAGGCCTAGGAAGATCTGTGGGGATTCAGTAAGCAACATGGGGGGGGGGGGGGGGGCATTCTAAACAGCATCACTTCCCTGACCTCTCTAAGAATCTTAGTGTCCTTGCCCTGTTTCTCTGTCACTTCCTGAAGAAGGACCGAAATGCTCAAGTAGAGCCTTTTTGTCTTTTCCATGTCCCTTAAGTTGCTTTGTCAAGGACATGGGGCAGGTTTATGGAGCAGGGATGGCCCTCTGCTCAGCATCCTGGCTGAGAGATCCCTCTGAGGTTCTGGGAAGAGAAGGAGACAAATGACAAAGTGGTGGGTCCACAAAAGGGGCCAGTGACAAATGACTGGAAGGACTGGGTGGACAGATGCAGAAGAGCAAAGGCCCCTGTCCTTTTATTGGAGAACTCCTCACAGCTCCCTGAACAAGACAGACGCTCCCCAGGGGCTGGGTGGAGGGGTGGTCTCCCTGGTTCTCTCTGCCCGGATGAGTAATATGGACCGGGGCAGAGGGTCTATATCAATCTAGTCCTACAGAAAAATGAATGAAAATTGAATTCCCCGAGGAGAATCGGGGAGCTGTTATCCAGACAGAGATAAATCAGAGGATGCCACAAAGCCCAGGGAGAGCGGGTTTGCAACAGCAGCAGAATAATTAAGGAAACAGTTTCAAAATGCAAATGATGGAAGTGCTGGGGATGAGGAGGGCATGATTAGAGATGGGGTGACAGGGAGCAAGAGCAGTGAAATTTTTTTTTTCTCAGTGGAAAAAGGGGCTGGGATTCCTAGCTTTGGAGGGCAAGCTCTCCCACTCCACAAAACTCCTAAAATGTAAAGGTTAGAAGACACAAGTCTGCAAGAGCTGAAAGAGCACTGCACTGGGAGTCAAAAGGCTGGATTTAATTTCCAGTTGGCTCTGCAGCTTATTAGCTCTGTGACCTCAGGCAAACCACTTAACCTCTCTGATTCCTGATAATCAGACCCAAGCCCAAGCGTAATGTTGAAGATCAAATGAGATAAACTACATGGAGGACCTTTGTAAAATGTAAGTTAAGTGGTAGACAAATCGCAAGCTATCATCATTTTCCTAAATTGAATTTCACCCCCTTTGGAATCCGATCCACTGACATGTCAGATTTGGTTCCCAGAAAGTGTCTAGAAAGTACTAGATTGTGTGGGCTGGCTATTGACCAACTTCTCTGACAAACCCTAGGAAAGCCACACCACCAAGGCCTGTCTGCTGGTGCCTACCTTCCGGAAGGTTCTTGCCCAAAGATAGGCTCTGAGGGTAACTGGCCCTAAGGAGTGTTATTCCTGAGAGACCGAACCACCTTCCAACCTGGGTGCCTGGTGAGGAAAGAAAACTGAATCAAGTAGAGACCTAAATTCTGAGTCCTACCCAGAGTTTTCTGGGCCATTCTTCATCCCGGGGCTTTGTAGGAGTTGGCCATTCTCTCTTTCTGGACAGGACACTGCAGAGGCTGCTCAGCCTCTCTTAGCCTGTCTGTTCATCCTCCAAGTATCGCTTCTTGCTCGTGGTGAGTGTGCAGGTGGCAGTACTTACCATGGGGCTTGGTACAGTTACAAACTCTCAATAAACACTGGTTGCTCTTGTGGTTGCTGTCTGCACCAGACACTAAACGTTCAGTTTAAGGAACGCTTTTAATTCATGATTCCCTACTGGCAAATGCAAAAGCAGAGGCCTCCGAAGGGAAGCAGAATGTAATAACCCCGAGAATAAGACGCAGCTTGCCCAGGGACAAATGCCCAGGGAACAAATATATATTGGTTGGAGCACATTATGGGTCAGTTTGGGGGTGCCATGCCATTGAGAGGCTGTGGCTCACAGGTTCAAGAACTAAAGGCAGGGGTCTTCTGTCAAGGGACAGATGTCAGATTTGGTTCCCAGAAAGTGTCTAGAAAGTACTAGATTGTGTGGGCTGGCATTTCCTACATCAGCACCAGGAGAACTTCACCCAATCCTAGTTATACTATCCCCTATATGGTGACTGGCTAGTACCCTGCAAAAGACAAGCAGGCAGCACCTACCCAAGTTATACCACACGGGACAAGAGTTGCTGAGGATGATATAAAAATATCTATTTATTTATTTATGTGTTTATTTATGTATTTATTTATTGGTTGTTCAAGGCAGGGCTCCTGTATGTAGCCTCAGCTATCCTGGAACTCACTCTAGACCAGGCTAGCGTTGAACCTCCCAGGGGTCTACTTGCCTCTGTCTCCTGAGTACTTGGAATAAAGGCATGTGTCACTACTGCCCAGCTTAAAGTATAATTTTAGATTATAAAGTAATTACTCAGAAAGTTGGAAAGCAAAAGCATTTTCACAGGTTTGAGGCTAGCCTGAGATACATAGTGTGGGCTAGGCTAGCTTGACCTGCAAAGTGAGACCCAGAGTCTCAGATCAGGGTGGAGCAGGGTGAGGGTGGATTGAAGAACGGTGTTATATACCTATAGTCTCAGCCCATGGAAGGTGGAGAGGCAGGAGGATCAGAAATTCAAGACCATTTATGGCTCCATAGCAAGAGCAAGGTAACCTGGGCTACATGGCATCCTCAACGTGTGAGTAATTACTATATTTACTGAACATTTCATTACATGGGCTATTGTTTATTAACATTACTGAAAAATATAGCTATATAACAGAAAATCTTGAATATAAAAATTGCTTCATAACACATTTCTCTAATGTGCTTTGAAAATAGGTTTTTGAATAATATTTTGGTATATTTCTTCTGTTTTCCCCCTCTGTTTTAAAAAGCAATTTTATCAGTTTTTCCTTTGTAAAATAATGTGAAAATATAATAATGGTAAAATAATTTGCCTTTAAGAAAGCAAAAAGAATAAAATAAACTACCTGCTATTATAGATAACCACTTTTACATTTTAGCATATTTTCTAGTTATGATTTTTTTAATTCTCAAATTCATACTGTTCTATAATTTTTCCCAACTTTCCACTATATACCTAACATTTTCTACATTATCAGATATTATTCTATTATTTCTAATGACTTCCTAGCATTCAGTCTGCTCCATTTTCCTAGTCTTTCTGTCTCTCTTTTCATCTTACTTTCTCCTTCCTGTCCTTTCTCTCTTTTTAATTCTCCTGGAAATCAACTTCTGTGTCTTCTGCTTTCTACAATTGAGCATACTCTCGACCTCTATGTTATTGTCTTTTTAAAAGTATGACGACCACCTTGTGACTTCATGTCCGTAACATTCTTTTGAACACATTTCTGTATAAATGGCATTTTAAGCTATAAGATATAGGTATATAACTCCATGGTAGAACCCATGCCCGCCTGCCCCCCCAGCAGATGCAAAGCTTCGAATTCTTTTCCCACTAGTGTAAAGCAGACAAACTATTGTCAAAATGCCTTAGAAGACATTTATGTTCTCACTATGATTTTTCCTGTTTTCTTCACACCCAAATGAACAATGGGTATTACCACTGCTTTTCTAATTAACTAATATTTTTTATTGGTCGTCACAGCATTACTATGTTGCTAGACCTTATACTCAGATTCAATGATTACTTAAGATAATACCAGCAAATCTAATGTGCTTCTTCAAGCCATTTTCTTGTGTTGGGTACTTACATAAACCTTCCCCTCCAGGTTATAGTGCTGCGATGAACATCTTCATGCATGAATCTTTTAAAAATATTCTAGGTTACTTTTTTTGTATTAAACACTCAAAACTGGAATTACATGAACTAAAATATAATTTCATGGTTCGGATAACTATCCTCAAATATCTTCCCAAGTGGATATTAAGAGTTTATAAAGACACCAGCGTTGTCCGTGAGAGAACCATTTATAAATATCCTCACCAATTGAAACCCTACTCCCTCCCAGGTGATCAATTAACAAACAAACGGATAAACAAAACGGTAGGGGCTACATTGTTCCTAACGACCACGTAGTCTCTCAATTTGTGCACACAGCTTACAGTAAACAGCAAGACAGGACCCTCGTTAGGACCAGGACCCATATAAGTCTCTGTGACCTCATTGGACACAGATCCTAAGTAGCACGCACAGCCACGCCCTCCTCTTACTGTCCATCCTTCTCCCTCACCAACCCTAAAACATCTGCAGTAAAAACAAAAACAAAAACTTCTCAGCGCAGTGTCCCCCTTCCCGCCGACGAAGGATTCCATTGAGCTGGAAAGACCCATCTGACTTGAAGTCCGCAATTAAATCAGGAATGATGGTGTCAAGAGGTGGCTGGGCCCAGGGCTGACCCCGTAGTTTTCTCGCGCAGGCGGTCGGGAAGCGTCGAGTGTTTGAAAAAGTGCTAGAGACTTTGTCTCAACGTTGATCTTTGCTTTATTGCCTCTAGGAATGAGCATGGAGGGAATGAGTTTTCAAAGCGCGCGCGTTTGTGTGTGTGTGTGTGTGTGTGTGTGTGTGTGTGTGTGTGTGCGTGTGTGTGTGTTAAACACAACAGCAACGCCGGCCCTTTGCTGCCAGCCCCAGGGGCCGGGTGCACGCCTCCGCCCAGCGCACACGCGGCCGGGGATCGTTCAAAGTGCCCGCGGTGGCAGCCGGTTCCGCCGAGCGGTCTCCAGGAGCCGGAGAGGGCGGATCTGGGTGGACGCCGGCTGGCGACCCACTTGGGAGGCCCCCGCGGCGGGGAGGCGTGGGACTGGGGACTGGACCCGGGGTGGTGAGCGTGCCGACGGTGGCGGAAAGCCCAGGCGGGTGTGGGCGCGCACGGAGACCCGCGCCCCGCCACCTCCGTGCGCGTCCCAGGCCGCCTTCCTCCACCCGGCCCCGCGGCGGCCCGCTGCGTGACTCGCGCGTTCCCGGCCGAGTACGAGCCGTCCCTGGCCCAGCCTCAGCCAGACGCGGGGGAGAGAGAGTAGGGTCTACTTAGTCCCGGCCGGAAAGGAATGGGCCAGGAAAAACAAAACAAAACAAACAAACAAAAAAAAAAAAGTGGAGGATGGATGGAATCATCCATCCAGTTACAGAACGTGCTCGGCGGGTTGGAGAAGCTCTGAACTCCCAGCGCCAACTCAGGGTCCGCCGGGTCCTGGCCCTCCCCGCCCCCTCCTTGATCCTAGAGGACGGATGCTGGGGACCAGCCGGGAATCCCCCCCAAGCGGGCAGACACCAGCCTGGCGCGGTCCCTGCGCTCCGGGACCACCTGCTGCCGCGGCCCAGCGGCCCGCCGCAGTATTTATACCGGGGCGCGAGCCCGCACGGCGCGGCGACGGCGGCGGGGGGGGGGGGGAGGGAGAGGGGGAGGGGCTGCAGGCCCCGCCCCCCGCACGCGGCCCCGCCCTCCCTTACCTCCGACCAGATTCGGGGTGACCGGACTCCCCCCTCCCCCTTCGCACCCCCACCAGGCCAGCCGGGGGGTCTGCAGCTGGGCCGCCGGGTTGGCAGCACGGGCTGGAGGGCGGGCTTCCCTGCGGGAAGCGACGTCACGGCCGCTCCCGCAGTGTGAATGAATCAAAACGCCTGGGTGACCGCGGCCTCCCGGGCGGCCGGCACGCGAAGGGTGGAGGGGGAGGGGGAGAGAAGAGGGCGGGGAAGGGAGGG
>JADRCD010156863.1:3300-16963 GCA_019843815.1 Montemys delectorum | reverse complement strand
AAAAAAAAAAAAAAAAAAAAAAAGAATGTTGACTTGCAATTCTTATCCAATTCTTGATAATAACTTCCTGGTCTATTTCATTCCTCTATAGTAAAATGTTCCTATTCTTTTTCCAAGATTTATTAAATCTCTGTACAGATTCTGTGCCAAATTTTCTTGCTTACATATGAATGGGTTTGTTGTTCCTGAGTCAGCCATTTCCAAAGATTACTAGGAAGCATGATGGGGGAGCAAACAAACTTCCTGTCTTCCAAACTGCACAACCCATGGGCTTCCCCCTCTGTGCAACAGACAGGATCTATTAAGACTTGTACCTCTGCCACCACTGACCCACTGGCTTATTGACTGTTCCAGTGGCGTCTCCTGGGTTCTTCACCAGCCACTACAGAGTATGAACTATTGTCTCCCAGGTTCTATCCCTGGTTTTGTTGACCTGCTTTTGTTTGTACTTCCTGCTGTCTCTGTGTATAGTCTGGATCCTTCCCATAGCCCTACGATGGCATGCCTCGTTCTTGCTCATCCAGAGTCATGCACATAATGACTTTCTCCAGAGGGTGCTACTAATGTATGAGACTCTCCATGCTGAAGCAAAGACTGCTCCAGATAAATGTGGGTGACCAAGTCACCCTGAATGTATCCAGGCTCACTGCACTTGCCATGCAGAGTGGACCCCTTCTTTTCACGCTCTTTTTTGGAGTTCATGTACTTATATCTTCTTCTCTAACCGCTCACTGTCACGATCTACCATGTAGCTTCTCACCTGTTCCCATCATCCTCTGGTGCTTTGGACTAACTGTATGTAATTGTGCAGTTTAAGAATTCTCTGTAGAGCTGGAGAGATGGCTCAGCGGTTAAGAGTACAGGCTGCTCTTCCAGAGGTCTTGAGTTCAATTCCCAGCAACCACATTGTATCTCACAACCATCTATCTCTTCTGGCATACAGGTGTACATACAGATTGAGCACTCACTTTCATAAAATAAATAAATCTTTTTAAAAAAGACTTTTCTGGGCCAGGTATGGCAGCACATGACTTTAATCTCAGAACTCAAGAAGCAGGGCATGTAGATCTTTATGAATTCAAGGACAGCCTGTTTCAGGCAGGCCAAAGCTACATAGCAAGAGTCTGTCTCAAAATAAAAGAAATCTTATAGCCACCTAATTCCAATGAAAAGTGGACTTTGTGACTGCTTTTTCTTTTCTTTTATTGTTCTGTATGATTTGCAAGGGAGAAGCAGAAAATTTCAGATTAAGCCACTACTGTGTCTCCTTGAAGCTTGATAAATGTGTCTGGTGCAAGAGTTCTACTTCTATTATACCTCAGTTTCTTGACTATTTGGGCTCTGAAGAATGCCATGCAAAGAATAAGCAGATCATGTTAAGTTCTAACCCATAGAAAATGACGGACCAACAGAATTCCAGGTTATATATGCTAAACAATACAAAAACACACTGAACTTCATACAAACATAAGCATGTTATAAATATCAAGTGCTGTGTGTAAAAATAAGAGAATGTAGAAAACTCTGTAATCACTAAGAATCAGAGTGAGAATTCAATAACAGCCTACATCGAGTATAAGTAGAAGAACTAGGCTTTGAATAAACTCCTTTTTAGTACTAAGAAAGTGCTATCGCTAAAATATCACCAAGTCTATGTTAAAAGTGGGCAGAGCAAATGCTACCTGCATAAGGCTTGGCAGCAGAATATCACATATGAATTATTTTATTTAATTCCAACATATCTTCAAGGTAAGAGTAAGAAGATTGGATGTCAATAAAACTAAAATATCCAAAATCATTCCAGTGCATGAATAAGGCAGCCAACCCCAGTCTTTGAGAAACACCTATGCTGCTCCCTTTCCAGTCAAAGAATGAAACTGCTGAATCAAAACATGAATCTGTGTTTGGTATTTAGAAGGGAAATCTTGAATACAATGGCAGCTTAAACCCAGAAGGGCAAGGCACAGAGTCATTGCTTTCTAACTAGATGTGGTCAAGCTCAAAGTCCTAGAACAGTAGCAGAGCCATGACGGGGAGCAAGAAAGCTAGCAGCCATATCTATTGAAATTGTTAATGCAAATGCTTCACCGAGAACTGGAGAAACATTTAAGACTTGAACAGCTCAGTGCATCTGGCTTCACTTCCCGACAGAAGCCCATTTTGACAAAGTGGGAATTAAATTCACAAACGTAAGAAACTAGAATGGCTGATCAAATTTCATCCTGCTGTTATGAAAAATAATGTTGTGATAGGGAATAATATTAAATCCTTCAAAAATAAAATTTAAGTTAAGACAAATAAGACAGAAAGTGACAAGCTAACTGGTCTACCAGGAAAACAGAAATACCAGCTCTAAGTTTCAGAAAATGCTTTGCAGGAAAAAAAATTCTGACTCTTCAAGTCACTGAAGGGCCATTAAAATTAAGAATAGTGCCAAGCATTTAAGAAGAGTTAAACTGTAACCCTTTCCCAAATGGTACCCAAAAACAGACAGTCCAGTGACCCTGTGACATCGAGAGAGTGACAAATGTTTGACTTTGGTTTCTTCCACTATGAGTGGGAAGAAATTAAAAGATTGAAGAAGGCATGGTCAGATGCAAGCCTTTGAGTTTTACAAGGCAATTTTACCATTCGTGAAGCTAAGTGGTCTGACTGAAATAAGTAGCTTTGACCAAATGTCATGAATCATTTCAATACTCTCTGGAAAGTTACTCAACGGGGAAACCATACATTGACCCTTTATCTTCTAGTTCAAGTTCATTTGACTTCTGTTCATCTTAATCCAGCCTATATTAACCTTTTCTTCCGGTGAAAGATTGAGAAATTTGACCCTTTTCACTGGTTCATACCAAACAATCATTTAAATATTAGAGCCAAATATGTGATAAAAGCTACAGCAGATACCAACTCATTGATGAGGCCCCTCCCTTCCCTAAACATATTAAATGGATACCAATCGCTTGGGGAGGGAGACTATTCTGCAGTATGGCCATCCGTAAGTTGTTCATGCTTCTGTTAAGTAACCCATCAGCCATGCCTCTAAAAGCAATCATAATAAACTCATTGGTTCACCAAGCTGGACTTTGGTAGAATTGTTTCTTTGGTCTGTAGTTGCCTTCTCTGTCTGGGGTGGATAAAAACAGACTTCTAAAGAAAAGGTCATGAAATAACCTAGTTGTTGTCAAGCATGTCTCCTCGTCTTTCTTCCAATCTTTTCCCATTAGATTCAACCATGTTTAATTGTCTCAAAATTGTCAAACTGTCACCCATACTTCCCATTCTAACTAAACACTTTCCTTCTCTCCTTTCTTTAGAGAAAATGTCTAAGTATTGTTGAAAGTCCAAGCCCCTATTTCTTCATATCCTAAAATACTATGTCTCCAATCTGATCTCTCTCTCTCTCTCTCTCTCTCTCTCTCTCTCTCTCTCTCTCTCTGTCTTCCTCTCATGTCCCACCCACTTCAACTACAATAACTGACTAAAGTAATCAAGAACTTTGATGCAATTCAGTGGGCTCTATATTTTTTTTGTTTTCTCATGTCAAAACATGCAGCATTGAACTAGTGGAAGGACACTAGTCCTTATAGAGTCTTATAATTTCAGCATGCCTATGGAAAATGGGTGACAGAGACAATCTCCAGAATCCCACAGGGCAGTTAACCTGCTACACACAGCAACAAAGAGATCATGTCTCAAAAACAGTGGGACAGCAGGGACCAATATGTAAGGGCTCTCCTTTGACCTTGATGTGTGTGCCTCACTCATACATGAACACACAGAAGGCAGCATGACTTCTCAAGCCTTCTTACAAAAGTTGCCTCTTTGTTTTGTTGACCTAAACGCCTCTGTTACCCACTACAAGTAAGGGAGTGCTTACACGCAAGCTCCTTCTGCTTTTTCTGATTACATCAAAGGTTGTTCATCTCCATTGGCTGAATTTTTTATAGTAGGCAGGAATCCCAAGCACATAAGAGTAGAATAATTAATTTCATGTTAGAAAAACATTTTCCCTCAATGACTCAGTTCACATTAATTGTTGATGTGATACAATAAATAAAAGACGAAATAATCCCCATAACGTCATCTTAACATTTAGACTTTGCAGTTTGAAGCTTTATAGAACAAGAGGCGATATGAGTGACAAAGTTGGCTAGAACTTCTGACAGCTCTCTCCCACATGAAACAACAAGGACACAGGCAGAGTTGCCAAAAAATGACATTTGCAGGATACTGGAAATTAACCAGTCCTTCAACAACCCAGGGCGTAGGTATTCAATCAAAGCAGCAAGGCTCAGAGCATTTACAACTGCCCTGCTCTCTCACCTCCACCCACAGCCCTCTGATAGCCTTGGAGGTGAGCGAGCGGGAAGCAGACCGTATCATGCATGTGGATGTCTGCGGATATACAAAGGTAGGAAATGGACAAAGCAGGTCTTTATGGCTATAAGTAAACATTCAATATTCAATTTTGCATGTATGTAACTAAAAGTCTAAGTTGAGCATAGCTGTTAGCTCTGTATATGACAAGGAAAGAAAAGGAAACATTAGGTGAGCAACGGGTGGAGGGGTGTTGACTGCAGCTTGGGAGGGGAAAGAAGAGAGAGTGGGAGACACTGGTGAAGCAGCGGGATAAACCATGCTATATGACCACTCTGGGCATAGGCTTTTCTTATATTGGCATATGCTTTTCTGCACATGTAAAATACTCTATAGTAATCTGGAAATGTGTGTGTTTGTACTCGTGGCCCCAGCATGACAAAGTTGCTGTCACTTCAGGTCACTGACTTCCAACTACAGAGCTGAGAAACTGGAGCTGAGACTGACCACTAGTGTGTCCTGACCGTTCATGCTCTGGGGTTGCTCTGAGAAAGCTCTGGTTTATTTTTAAGTGATTTTTTTTTTCTGATTTCACACACTTTTAAATAGTGTCACTTCTGGCAACTAAGCATTCCAATCTGTGAACCTGTGGGAACCATTCTTACTCAAACCACCACAGTGTCATCCATTTACCTGTAAATTTTATAGTTTCAGTTTTCTTTCTAGATAAATAGTATTTTACTATGAACATGAACCATATTTTCATTATCCATTTATTAGCGGACAAATGTCTAGATCATTTCTGTCTCCTAGGTATTGTGAAGCCTCTATGAATATAAATAAAATTTATTTTTCTGGTAAAGTTCTGATTATCTTCAATATCTTGAAACCAAAATTAAAGTATAATATGGTATGACCCTGTGCCTGATGACGGTGCTGAGACAGCGTCTATAGGGATGGGCATTCTCTCTGTCAGCCTTTCTCTACACAAACAAGTATCTTCCTATGTAAATCTAGTGTCTTGTCTACATGTAAATGAGCTTATCATTTGTCTACCATTAATTCCTCTCCTCAGTGTGTCTCTTGAAGTTCTGTGTGCTCTAGACCTGCAAGACTCCCCCTCCTTCATGTCCTTCCTTCCAGTCAAGTCTCCTCCGCTCCTCTTCCTTCCCTAGCCTAACACCATTAGCCTTCTCATTGGTTACAGCTTGATCCCGTCACAGCCCTTGTTCTGCCTGGGATGTCTTCCCCAAGAGGTTATTCAGATTATGGGTCACTAAGTATTCGTTTACTTGCCTCTCATACTTGGAATGGGATAGATCTGTCCCATTGATACTGGACTTATCTAATGAGTTGCCCTCTTAATGAGGTGTTGACAGACACAGCACAAATAATAGTTTGTGGTGTACTTGTGTGGTAGTGTATGCTCTCTCAGGCTTCTATATCATAAGGGGTATTCTACAGCTCATAAACCTGTAAGTCCAAGAAGGATGGCTTTTGTGGTGGAGAACTGAGCAGTTTTCCAGTTGGTGCAAGCTCAGACTAAATCAGCTAAACTTCACCTACCTGCCAGTGTTAGCTACTTTTTCATTTCTGGGACAAAATACCTAACAAACATAGTTTTAAGGATTTATTTTGGGTCACAATTTGAAAGGATACTGTCTGCCCTGGTGGGAAAGGCACAGCAACTCTTATAAAAAAGAAAGTGTTTAACTGGGGGCTTGCTTCGAGTTTTTAGAGGTTTAGTTCATTGTCATCACAGTGGGAAGTATAGTGGCAGATGCTGGAGCTGGAGCTAAGGGCTATACCCTGATCCATAAGCTAAAAGACTGGATTGGCATGGACTGTTGAACCCTCAAAGCCCACCTCCAATGACACACTTCCTCCAACAAGGTCACACCTCTCAATCCTTTTAAATAGTGCCATTCCCTGGTGACCAAGTATCCCAATATATGAGCCTTGGTAGCCATTCTTATTCAAGCCACCGAGACAATCTAGCCTGAGGATGATAAATGCACTTTAGTCTTCACCTTTTCAGGAAGCATTTTTAGACCATTCATGAAAAGGAGATGAGTAGAGGAAGAGAGGAGGGGAGGAAGAGAAAGGAGAGGAGAGGAGAGGAGAGGAGAGGAGAGGAGAGGGGAGGGGAGGGGAGGAGAAGAGAAGAGAGGGGAAGGAGGAGAAGAGACTGGAGGGGAAGGGAGGAGGGGAGGGGAGGAGAGGAGAGGGGAAGAGAAGAGAGGGAAAGAGAGGAGAAGAGAAGAGAGGGGATAGAGGAGAAGAGAAGGGAGGGGAGGAGATGAGGGGAGAGGAGGGGAGAGGAAGGGAGAGGAGGAGAAGAGAAGAGAAGACCGTAGAAGCAAGTATCTCAAATAACCTCTACACATTTATTCTTGATGGAGCTCATGGATGGTGTGCTTTGAGTCTTCAGTTCTCACCCTGCTTCATCACAGTATTCGAAATCAGCCTTTCAGAAAACCTAGCATTTCAAAGACAGACAGGGAATTCTCAAGTCAGTCAAGTCTCTCAGTTCGATGAATGCCTACTAGACACCATCCAAAGAGATTGAATCTAAAATATATCTGATTTGAAGCATTCCATAGCTCTAAAAAATATTCCTCCATTTTTCTCTATATTACCCGTGTATTACCCAAATGTAATAAGTCTATATTACCCAGATGTAACCTTTTATTCTGCATTTAGAGACTAATGCTTCCTGCTGAAGTTAGTGAAAAGGGTTACTCAGATTCTTACATCCAACCGGAAAAGGATTTCACCTGTGCCTGGCAGCTCTCCTCCCTTTCTGTGGAAGACCATCGCGCTAGATGAGATAAGGCGGTCTTCCCTCTGGGTTGGCATCAACCCCACCCTCCCCTGGAGGAGTCTAGTTATTAAATTATTTTTTAAAGATTCATCTTCCTGAGTCTTTGGAGGCAGTACAGCTGGGAGTCATTAGCTGCAATCAGAGGGCAGCCAACAAAAGGAGGACGCCGTGGGTGAACGCAGCCTTTCAGTAGCAGCCATCTGGGCAGAGGGAATTGCGCTTAAACTCCGGAGGGTGGCGGAAGTTATCGGGATCTTGTTATATTTGGACTTGACTTCAGACCCTGAAGGAAAGATTTCTTTCCTGTGGTTTGTTTTCTGGAAGCGGGGTGCAGAAGATAGCAGAAGTTGGCTAACGGACCTCCCCCCATCCCCGGCCCCCGCCCCCGGCCACGGTGGTCAAAACAGACAAGGAGTCTGGACATAAAAGGCAGAAATGAGCTGGCAAAGGGCCTTGCCCATTTATGACTTGGAGTCTTCTGAAAAGTCGCTTTTCTCCCAGGGAGATAGCTCCTCCTCCTTCTCCCCTCCTCTGCTTTTCCCAAAGATAAGCACATCTTTTCCACTCTAGCAAAGGACGCGATGCTGGTCTTTTATCTTTCGCACAGAGAGTAGCCATCGGAAACATGCTTCAAAAAAAGGGAAAACATCCGATTTCCATTGTGGGGTCCCTGGCTTTTTGAGGATATTGAAAATACAAGGTAATAAATAAAAACAAGAGTGTACTTTCAGGCCAGGCCTGGTCTCAAGCCTGGTTCTGCCTCAGCTTGATCAATGCCTCAGAAAGCAGGTCAGCTCTGGGCCTCCCTCCCATGTCTGCAAAGTAAGGATAGGAATGGAGACCCTGAAACACAGACTCCATAACACTACTGTAAGAATTCATCATGTGGCCTGTGAAGCACTGCGGGCACACAGGTAGCATTCTATAATCAGGAATTATCCAGAAAAGATGGGGGGGGGGATGTTGAGTTGTGTTAATTAACATCCTCAAAGCCACCGGGAAGAATTCTGTGACCCAGCATTTCAAAGAGAGTTAGAACAAAGGTTGTGGAAGCTGCTTCATCAAGCTAACTGGGAAATAAGTGTATCAGTAAAGAACAAAAGAGAGCTGGAGCCAGGGAAGTAGGAAAGGAGCCGATTCCCATTACCAGACTTCAGAGATAGCGTCCAGAGTGTGGGTCTCAAGACTCAGGGTTAAAATACAGATAAGAAACCTCTTCCCACGGCTTTCGTCCTAAACAGTCTATATTTGGGCCAACCCTGAAGCTGATGAGGTTAAGAAATATTTATGTTAGAAGATTTGCATGTCAAACACTGTTTTCCTCTTCTTGGTTTCAGGGCAGCCAGACAGAAGAAATTGGGTGTAATTAAATATAAAAAGTATCAATTAGCACTGATTCTTCCAACCGCCGAGAGAAATGACCAATTGGGAGCAAGTGGTCCAATCCTCTCCCAGGCTTCCGAAGGAATCAGAAACCAGACTCCACCCCACCTAATTTCACGAGCAGGAACAAGTAATGTTTCCCGGATACAGATCCTTGGCAGATCATTACAGAGTCTAACACAATGATGACCGATGTCACAAATCTCAAAGCTTTGAATGGTGTGAATGTTCAGTCCTGCGTGGCATCTCACTACCACCCGGCACTGTATACTTAAGAGCTTTGTACCAGAAAGAGAGATGCATGATCACGGAGTAGGACAAACATACTTAGCACCAGGTCCACGTCCTTACCAAGGCACATTCGTCTCCTGCTTCCTGTGAGCTCATGTTCTGGTATGGAAAGGGATATCCCAAGATAACTTCCTGCAGTCGTCCTAGGCAGGTTCTGTTGATACCCTTGTCATCCCAATTGTCCTCATTCTGAGGTTGCAGGGTCACTTTCTGCATCTACAGCATCAGGGCTCTGGGGTGATTTCCCCAGAGCAAAGGTTTGTGGCCTTTTCTAATCGGTTCCATTCTCTTCCGATTTTCCCTCAGTCCTAATATCCAACCCCCTCCAACATACGCTTACACATATGAAGCTTTTGAGAATGTCTTAAGTATAAGGCAAATATCCCCTCCTCCTGCCCCCCTCTGTATCTGTGTATTTGTGTGTCCATGTGTTCGATGTAGTTACACGTATGTGATTCCATGATGCAAGCATGTTACATGAATTCTTCCACGTGGTAGAGTCTCTATTGTTACATTCCCATTTTACAGATGAGGGGAGATAAGCCTAGGTCAGTTTTGCTGAATCTTATTCCACCTACTCTTATTCTCCTACTTATTCTCCCCACTGAGCTGTACATTCTTTTCAGCCCTGGAATTTCTACTTCATTTTATGTCTCATGCATCGTTATTGATACTTCTACTTTCTTCATTCATCATTTTCTCTATTGTTATCTGTTTTCTTTCAGCTCTTTGAGCATCATTGGGACAGTTACTTTAAGTCAGTATCAAGTAGACCCCCCCAATCGGGTCTTGGAGGAGTGGGGAAGGGAGGTTCTGGGTTTCGCGCTTGCTCCTGTGTTTTCTCCTTGAGGGTTTTCTCTTGTTTGTTTGGTGGGCCATACTTTTCTATATTTGAGTTTAATAGCATAGTACCTTGGAGATCAGGTTCTCCTTCCCCATGGTAAGCTTGCTATTGGTTTATTTGTTTTTATTTGTGATTGTTCTAGACTGTGTCTGAGCCGAAGACCTACTTAAATGAAAAATTAAGTCTTCTCTGCTCCCTCATCCTTTCTCTGGATAGGCATGTAATTTTATAATGTCTTCTATACGTGTAACTGCTTTTAAAGTGAGAGGAAAGGAATTATGTTCCTTAAAGTCACCTGGAAGTCATTTCAGTGAGGGCCTAGAGACTTGCAACAGTGTGGGTAGGCACACTACAGTTCCCACAGATTCCCATACGATGCCTTGAGCAGTTTCAGGACCACCTGTATAACTGCCTATCTGAAGGCCAAGAGCTGGAACCACGACTTACCATACAAGCCTCCACTGGATGCTGCAAGCCTTGGGTAGACATCAGAGCTCAACAGTTACATAAGACAAATACTGTCAGAGCAGTTGTGGTTGGGTAGACAGACAGACAGACAGACAGAGCTCTCTACTGTCCCAACTTCCTTAATTCTCTAGGGCAAGTTATCTTTTTGTGTTAGTATTGGTAAGTTTTCCAATATGAAAAATCTTCAAAACTCTTTGCTTTCAAAAATATAAACTCTATATAGGACCAAAAATTAATCGTCACAATATTAAAAAAAAAAACAAGATATTTCAAAAATAACCTTAGTTTGAGACTTGGGCTTATAAAATATTGTAATAAATGGTTAAGCACAATAAATACAGAGCACTTTATAAAAGGAGGAGCTAGAAATCACTTCCAGGCTGTAGACATTTCTTTGCATCAGGGAGGAAACAGATGCATAGCAGGGAGCATGGTTGCTGAACATAGCAAGGGAACACGGTTACTGAACGTAACAGGGAGCACAGTTGCTGAACATAACAGGGAGCACGGTTGCTGAACATAGCAAGGGAACACGGTTACTGAACGTAACAGGGAGCACGGTTGCTGAACATAACAGGGAGCACAATTGCTGAACATAACAAGGAGCATGGTTGCTGAACATAGCAAGGGAGCACGGTTGCTGAACAGTGTGAGATGTGTGTGCTGAAGTGACTTATCCAATCCACAACAATCATCAAACAAAATCAGGGCGGCAAGGTACCATCCAAAGGAAAACCAAGACATTCGCTAAGACACTGATGCCTTGCCCCTGCTAATTGAAAACTATCAGTCAGCCAGATGAGCCCAAAGAGGCAGCACGGGCCTTAGGATCATTCATTTCTCTACCCTGTGAGATCACCTTCCTATTCTGGAGAACTGAGCTAAAATATTTCAGGTGGTGAAGTACTATGTCAAATGCTAACCTAGCCACTCCCGGTATATTTTCTCCTAACCCTACTGCCAACCGATTGAAAAGACTCAAGATTTCAAAACTCCAGTGTGCCTGACACTCCAGGGTGGGTAAGTTGCTATGAACAAAGAACATGCCAGTTCATCTTCACCCTGCACCAGGCACAGCTGGCGGGAAAGAAAAGGAGACCCATTTTAAAGCATTTTAAATCTACTCTCTATTCCAGACTGTGAAGCTGCTGGGTTTAGGCTCTGAAATATGCTTACTTTAGCCCATCTTTGTTGACACAGCCACAAACTTCAGCAAATACTGAAGCCAGACTCAACCAGAGTTCTTAGAAACTTTCACATGTGAGCAAAATCCCCCTCTCCCTTTTGCCTAACGTTCATCTGCTGTAATTTCTGCCAAGTTCTAAAAAGGAACTCTTCCAGCATTTTCTATTCTATATTTTACAGTTTTAAAAAAAAAAGCCAATTGGACAGCACTTGCCCATTTGAAGCACTAGTAAGTGCTGCCTTTTCCTTCTTTCAAAAGGCTTTCCCCCAGTCATCCTTTGTATCATATTTCATAAGCAGTCCTCCTAACCCACGGGCCCTTTCTTCTCTGGCTACCAATGTGTTCAGGATTATAGGCCTAGCACCTGCAGAAGGCAAACAAACAGAAGCCAAAGCCTGAGGTTGTGGGACAAGGAGGATCTTATTTTTCAAAGAGCCCTAGGTGTGTACACACTTGGCTGTCCTTAGACCAAGAGGTCATGCTCTCTCGGCCTTGCCATTACACCTACTATCTAGCCCAGTGTCCTGAATCCTGCCAGGATTCGGAGCCTTTTACTCCTCACATTATAACTGCCTATGTTTGGCCAGTTTCTGAAAAATCCTCTGAAATCAGCATCCCTGTCCATCAGTCTAGGTAACACCTTTCCCTACTGGAAAGCTAAGTACCATCAATCTCACCCCTAACCATGTATCCAACCTTCTGCACCGGCTGGTGTCAATGAGCACATTCCTAAGACCTGCTCCCTCTCCTCCACTCTCCTCTCCCATGAAGGATGAAGCCCTGGATACTTACTCTTAAATATGGCCCCCTGTACTTATATCAATTCTAACATTTTCTCTCTCCATCTCTCTCCCTCACATGTATGCATGGGTTCATGTGTATATATGTGTATGTGCGCACACACATGTGAAGGCTCTGACATCAACATTGAGTGTCTTCAGTTGCTCTCCACTTTACATTTTGAGACAGGATCTCTCCCTGAACCTGGAGCTTACCGATATTCATCTAGACTGATGGTCCAGCAAGCCCTGGGGTTTTTCCCGTCTCCATCTCCCCAAAGCAGCAAACTCTTCGCCAGCAGAGCCACCTACCTCATGCCCAACTGGGTTCTCTTTCTAGATCAACTTCTTTCCACCTGGAAAAGTCATAGCAAATACTTGTGACACCTGCTCCTTCAAGACCTCCCTGTATCCTCCAGTGTTGACTTCTATCTTCTTCCTGTCTATGCCTTCCTTATGGGAATTGTAACATGTTGGCAGTGTTGGAGCTATTATATGCATTGGCACCCTCTTTGTCAAGTACAGAGAGAAATCTCACTTAACTCCTATTTCTGTCTCCCCCTCATCTCTTCTCCCAGAATCTGTGTTTCCAAAAGGATGTTCATTATGCATTTCTTAGGTTAATAATAAAGCATAAAATGTACTCTGTTATGCTAATCTCTCTTTATATAAAAATGAACATATAAAGAGATGGACATATTTGCCAGCCAGCTTGAGATATCTAAGGAAAGAAAAAATAAAGGAAATATTTACTGAGACACTAACAAGGCCACAGAGATGTATCAACAAGGAAACGGGACATGGTGATCTTCCACCTTCCTGACTGTGATCATTAAACTTTTCTATTCCAGATTTCATGGCAGCATTTTATTGCAGATTAATAGCTAGTTGAGTTAGTTATTGAAACTTCTGTGACAAAAAGTGTGTGTGTTTTAGCCAGTCTTCCAGCTGGAGACAGTCCATCTTCCTTGTCAACATATCTGGATCTAGAATCACCTACGAGACATATCTCTGGGCATGTTTATGAGGAGATTTCAGAGTTGTTTAATTGAGGTGGAAAGAGTCATACAGAACATGGACAGTGCCGTGCCACAGGCTGGAGTCCTGGTAAGTGTAAAACATAGAAAGCAGTAGAGCACCAGCATGCGTCTCTCTCTGATTCCTGACTGTGGAAATGTGACCAGCAGTAGAGCACCAGCATGCATCTCTCTCTGATTCCTGACTGTGGAAATGTGACCAGCAGTAGAGCACCAGCATGCGTCTCTCTCTGATTCCTGACTGTGGAAATGCGACCATCTATACACATTGCTGCCAGCATCCCTTCCTCCACCATGATGGACTGTATCATCACGCTGTGGGACCAAATGAACCTTCCCTTCCTTCCTTCCTTCCTTCCTTCCTTCCTTCCTTCCTTCCTTTCCTTCCTTCCTCCCTCCCTTCCTTCCTCCCTCCCTTCCTTCCTTTCTCCCTTCCTTCCTCCCTTCCCTTCCTTCCTTCCTCCCTTCCTTCCTTCTTTCCTTCCTCCCTTCCTTCCTTCCTCCCTTCATTCCTTCCTCCTTTCCTTCCTTCCT